>JACVBY030000663.1:1404828-1503595 GCA_017589505.3 Metroxylon sagu
AATATTATCAATAAGAGTATGGGAAGTGATACCAATTTTGCCAATGCCAATGATCCTTCCTTGATCATTGTTTCTGAAAATAACCACTCCTCCATTCTTAGCTTCCAAAGTGATGAATTGAGATTCATCACCCGTCTTTGTATCCCAGGCACCCGCTATCTAAGTACCATCTTCTCTTTGCATTTCGGGATACAAGACACATACCTTCCCACAATATCAAGTTATGTTTTTAGGTACCCAAGTTTTCTTGGGTCCTTTGGGTTAGCATGAATGGTTCCTTTTAGAACCCAGATCTTCTTAATATTCTTGTTGATGTGGGAGTTACATGCATAGGCTTTATCTCCTAGTTTTTCACATTTGAAACAAGTGATTTTTGAGAAGTTGTTTGGGGAAACAAAAATATTTTTCAAAAACTTTTGCTTTTTCAAAGGATTATAACCTAATCCGGTCTTATTAAAAATAGCTCTTTGGTTGTTAAGAATCATTTGCAATTTTGTGGAGCTTAAAGTAAATTTGTCTACAATGAGTTTTAGTTTGTTAACTTTATTTTTTAACTTCAGATTTTTCTGGGTTAAAATAGAATTTTCATTTGAAAGATTTTCTTTTTCAAAAACTAATTTTTGAACTTGATTTTTCAAATCTTTGTTTTTGCTACCTAACTTCTTGAATTTAGCAAGTAAATCATAGAATGCATCTTGTAATTCATCAAATGTAAATTCAGCTTGAGAGTTAGAGATTGCATATGTACTTTACTTCATAAGCCATAGGGCATAAAGTTTGTTATTTCTTGTTTTCTCATCCTCTGAACTTGTGTCATCACTATCACTCCAAGTTGCCATCAATACTTTCTTCTTAGCCTTTTTGGGACCTTTCTTTAATTGTGAATGATCGGCCTTGAAATGTCCGAGGGCTTCTTGCATTCATAGCATATGAGAGGGCTGCTCCTTATCTTTTCCCTTGCTTTGAGAAAGTCTCTTTTAGGCAATGGCCTTCTCTTCACTCAGCAATTTCTTCTTCCTCGCCAAATCTTCTGAAATTTTCTTGTGATAGAGAGCAAGCTCATCATCCCCTTGACTATCTTACGAAGATTCATCACATTCATCCTTTTGATACGAACACTTTAAGGCCATGGTTCTTCTCTTCTTGGACTCCTTCTCATCAAGATGTTGTTTGACTTGAATTTCATGGGTCATCAGTGATCCCATGAGCTCTTCTAGAGGAAGGATGTTGAGGTCTTTTGCCTCTTGAATTGCAGTCATCTTGGCTTCTCATGACCTAGGTAAAGATCTCAAAATTTTTCTCATTAGATCACTATTAGTATAAGACTTTCTAAGGCTTTTAAGGTCATTCATAATATCAGTAAATCTAGTGAACATATCGACGTGGATTCATTTGGTTCCATTTTAAACAGTTCATATCTATGTACAAGTATGCTGATTTTAGATTCTTTCACTTGATTTGTGCCTTCATGGGTGACCTCAAGTTTATTCCAAATTTCTTTGGCAGAAATACAAGTGAAAATTCTATTGAACTCATTTGCATTAAGTGAACAATATAAAACATTCATGGCTTTAGCATTCAGCTGAGCCATTTTCTTATCAATATCGCCTCCAATCCCGCTTTCGGTTTGGGGATTTCAAGACCATTTGTCCTAAGAATGGGTGTGTGAGGACCATTGACAATGATATTCCATAAATCATAGTTAAGTGCTTGAATAAAAATTTTTATCCTACCCTTCCAATATGTGTAATTTGTGCCATTGAATAGAGGTGGTCTGTTTGTGTTGTCCTTCGATTGATAAGGAACTCATTTGAGGCTGCCATAGATCTTGGACTCTTTATCGGTTAAGACAAATACAAACGAAAGACACTGCTTTCTGATACCACTTGTTGCCAAATTTAAGCTTAACCCAAGAGGGGGATGAATTGGGACATACTGAAAATTTTAAGCAATATATTACAATATTTGCTAAAGAAGTTATGAGAGTGTGTGCGAGTGAAGTATCAAACTTAAAACACAGTAATAATAGTGGAAGGCACACACAAACACAAGGATTTTATAGTGGTTTGGTGCTAACCCTTGCACCTACATCCACTCCCCAAGCACCCATTGGAAATTTTCACCACTAATTATTCTCCAACGATTACAACCTAGCTTACTCAGGTAGCTTCTTGTTTCCAGGCATAAGGGAGCCTTTACAACCACTAATTTAGGGTTTGGCACACCCCTCACAAGTTTCAACCAAGTTGAAACTCAACAAGATACAATAAGAAACAAGTTCAGCAAGAATAGCTCCTTAATGAGCAAATAAATACTGCTCAAAAACACTTTACGGTTTTGAAGCCTTTTTTCCCTTAAATGAGCTTTACTTCTTTGAATCTTGGAGTTAAGAGAATTTGATGAAGCCACTGTAGTGGTTGGTGGGGAGCTTTGAATGGGCTTCCAAGGATAGTTTTCAACTTAATTTACGGTAGATTTTGAAAAGCAGTAAAATTTGAATTTTCTCTTTGGATTTAGTTTATATAATCTCTCCTTTTCCTCACTTATAATCCTTCAAAAATCCACACTCCCACTTCTTTCTAATCCATCTCATTAACTTGTATTTACTAGTTGGTTGAGGGATTAGACCGTTCGAATAATTGTTTTAGAACGTATTAGAATGCCGAGAACTAGCAGGTTCGGCAAGTTCCTAGGGCGTTAGTCGGCTCCGGGCCGACTAACCCTAGGAATTTCTTCTTCCCGAGTAATGAGTTAGTCGGCTCTAGAGCCGAAGCTAACACCACGGTGATCGGCTCTACGAGGCTAACATGGGGGCATTAAACCCCTTTGTATTTTCACACCACTAAAAGGGGCCGACTCGTGAGCAAACGGGCTAACTGGAAAAAAGTCTACCTTGTATGTGTCCACCTTGAGTAGTCGGCTTTCTAGAACACGGCAACTAACACGCATGACCTATTTCTTCTGTAAAAACACGCTGACACATTTTTGACTTGATAACTCACATGTGGGTCAAGCTTAGAGGCTTCATTCTTCCATTCCAAGTTCCGGTAGTTGCCGTGAGAGTTGACTAATGTCTACCAGAAACTTAGAAAAATTGTTCCACAGGAAGCTTGTAACAGTCCATTGAATCAAAGAGGCTTGGTCTCACAACTTTCACAACTTGAACTTTCTTCACTTGAGAACATTGCCAAACATCTGAGATTCACTTAATTTGATTTTGAATCCTTCTTCTCATATCTTGGGATTCTCTCTCTGAAACCATATACTGATTTTAAAGCTTGGAATCTTTTTAGATATTCTTGGTGACTCATGTGTACCTGCAAATCATATTGACCTACACCAAAATCATCAGTAACTTACTTAATTATTTTGTAATCATCAAAATCAATACGGGGTCAATAGTAACCATTGCAATAAGTGGCATCATCAGTTTTAACTCTGCTACAATGATCAGTAAAGCTGTCAGGAGCAAACTATATTGGCAATTCTATTCCAGCGATCATAAATTTTATTTCAATACTTTTAAAATATTTTATCCGTGAATTGGACTCTTAATATAAACCCTACTTCTTATAATGAATATTCTTAAGAAAATTTTAACTTCAGTTGAAACTTTTTTTAAAAATAATAAATTCGTACAATATGGTGTTGGATCTCAAGTGGATCGTGGCAACAAGGCCACTTTATCACCTATAATGCTCTCAATGGCAAAGTTAGAAATTTTCTCCTGCTAGAACCAAATTATACTATATTTTGTTCTTGAAAAATCTAAGTTTCAGTTCTCTATTTTTTTTTGACTAAAGCCATATTTTGTTAACATGTTACTAAAGTATTATATAAGTAAAAGATAATCAATCATAAAATGCCACATTGAATCAAATAATGAAATTACTGCTTTTAATAATTAGTGTAAGTCTAAAATAGTCTTTACCGTATTGTTTCAATAATATATTATATTACTTAAAACTTTTCTTGAGAAGGTTAGTTTTAAGAAATAAAAAACATATTTTCACACATTACATTCTGAGAGAGAAAATGTTGGATGGTACTTTCTCCCTTTTTTTTATTTTTTTAAAGACCAATTCAACACCTAAACATTCTTAGCCAAGTAAAAAAAATAATAATGAAAAACTATTTTAGTTATTCCAAACTTAAATCAAAGGTAGTTCTTCGTTCCCTATTACCAGATGAACATATCATCTTGAATGATATATTTACAATTTTATTTAAATAGAAGACTTAATTTAGAAAAGATTTCATTTTTTCTTGCCCATCTCTTGTACCTCTGCTCTTCTCTTTTGTTTGGTTTCCTCCATCCAGCATGTTCCTCCAAGCCCTCGCTATTGGCCACCAACTTTCCTGCTCGCAATCTTAATAGTTAAAGTGCTGCTAGTCTATGAATAACTAAATCTTGTGCAACGTAAATGCAACAAAAGTGCAGGCACAATTGGCAATTGAAACTAAAGAGTAGTGAATAGTAGATTGAGGGCACTTCCATGTTCCCATTTGATCTTTGTTTATATATTGTGGCCCTTGATTTCTCTTTCCAAGAAGTGGCTAATTGGTAGGTGATTGAATTGTCAACCTCTAGATGCAACCCGCAAAGATTCATACCTATATTAGCTATGGTTGTTGGATTCTCCAAGACTCTAGTACTCTTGCTATATTATTATCAAAATTTTCTTCCTCTAAATATTTGTCTACTCTTTTTTCCTGTCTGCTCTTCCTCTAAATACTTATCTACTCTTTCTTCTCCGTTTTTGCAGCCTTGAGTAGAGGGCAGGATGAAGACTTTCTCGATTACAATAAAGTAGTCAGGCACCATATGGATTGAAGACAAGACAAATCTAGCTACAATGTTATTTTTCATGAGAAAAGCTCAACTAATTGGAAGTATTTGTCAAGTTGTCTAGAAAAGATTGTATTTAATTGTTTGATGACCCACATAATACTTGAGGTCTTATCATCTCAATCTTGAATTAAGCAGGAATCAAGTTTGGCTTGAATCAAAGGTATAGAGATTCGATAAAATTCAATTGAAGTTCAGTGTTTTATTAGTTATATCATAATACATCATAGTAGTTATGCTGGATGTTTGCCTCAAGATCATGTCAATTCAAAATTAGGCTTCAGTAAGCTTGAAAAGGAGATGATAGTGAAGTTTCATTATTAGCAACTATATATTCACCATCGGCTATCTGATATAGTTTATTTTCAACAACTGTGATCAACAGCCACTTAAACATGTCCTTTGGCCACCTATGAAAGTCAAAGCCATCACCCTCTCATTCCATGCCATTAAATGGGCAAAGTTTAACAGCCATAATTTTTATTTTCTTCCTTTATGCTGTTAGCCATCTGATTTTTGCTCTGTGTTCTGCGTATAATAAAACGAGGCACAAGGATGCATTAGATGCATACAAGGGATTAAAATTAAACATGGCCAGACCCTAATTTAAAGGTTCAGTCAGACTAAGGATGGGAAATTAATTCCATTCATCCTTATCCGAGCGATCTCTGGATACTTCTCCAAGCGAGAAATTCCAATCACCAGTCCAAGGTAACGAAGAAAAGTCAAAAAGTCACCTAGGTACGTTGCACCGATCACTGTGCTTTAGTTATTGAGACAGAAGAGGACAAATAGCAGTCCGGATACAGAGAGCGAACAGGGGAGGAGGAGGAGGAGCGGAGGAGATGGAGGAAGACGGCAAGAGGCACTTCATCCTTGTTCATGGGACTTGCCATGGTGCGTGGTGCTGGTACAAGCTCGCCACCTTGCTAAGGGCAGCAGGCCACAGAGTCACCGCGCCCGACCTGGCTGCTTGCGGAGTCAACCCCAAGCGCCTGGACGAGATCCGGTCCTTCTCCGACTACTCCCAACCTTTGATGGAGGCGATTTCCTCGATCCCGTCCGGCGAGAGGGTCATTCTTGTCGGCCACAGCTCTGGTGGATATCCCATCGCCCTCGCCGCGGAGAAATTCGCAGAGAAGATTTCCGCCGCCATCTTTGTCACTGCAGTTATGCCAAGCACCACCACCTCCCTGTCCACCATCGGACAAGAGGTACGTTTTGTTCTGCATTGCGATTCAAACATTAGAAAAGAATGATGTTTTGAAAAAAAAAAAAAAAAAAATCTAGTAACCCTTTCATTTGATGTTAAAAGTACAACGTGAGGCATCCACCGGAGTACCTCATGGATACCAAATTTACGATCGGCCAAGACCCTGAAATCAATTGGACGACAATCACCTTAGGTCCCAATTGCATGAAGGAAAGGCTATATCAGCTCTGTGCACCTGAGGTAATATAGCTAATTAACCTGAGATTTCTGGCCTTGTATCTCTTCTTTTCTTACCTCCTCTAAGATCATGCTTGTTGGTAGGACTTGATGCTGGCTACCATGCTACTGAGGCCATGGCCTTGGTTTGAGAATGATGCATTGGCATTGGTGGTCTCAAAGGAAAGCTATGGCTCAGTGAGCCGAGTGTTCGTCGTGTGCAAGGAGGACCAAGCCAATAAAGAGGACTTCCAGCGATGGATGGTCGAGCAAAGCCCGGAGGTGGAGGTGAAGGAGATTGAAGAGGCCGGTCACATGGTCATGCTTTCAAAGCCCAAAGAGCTATGCAGTATCCTCCTTGAGATTGCTGGAAAGTATCAATGAGACAGGTTGTGATGATGGAGGTGGGATTTCTAGTTTGTTTCTGTCCGTGGTGTCATAAATTATCTCAATTTGTAGTACATCAGGTGTGAAGATTGAGGATATTGTAAGGTGGAGTTAGGCTGTTGAGACTGATGTTTGTTTTGGAAAAGAAAATCGCAATAAAGCTTCTGCCATACAAAATGACAAATTTATCGGATCACTATAAGAAACCAGGATTATACCAATAGTTTTTATACCAACGGTGAAAAAAAACGTTGGCGTTGAGGGTTTATAGCAGCAGATATGTGACCACTACAAAAATAAATTTTTATAAGTACTTCACTTTAATTGCTGGAATAGAAAGGATCATACCTACGGTTTTTATGCTTGATCTTTTAAAATCCTAAGATTTTCTTTGCCGTTCTTTATTTCAATGCTTTGTTGACTAGCTGTATGATTGTTAGATAGTATATCTCATAATTTGAGGGAAAAAAATAAAAATGAAAATCTCATTTCATTTCCCGCACTCAAAATTTTAGATAAAATTAAATAAAATATTTAAAAATTTAAAAAATATTTAAAAAAAAGTAAATTTAGAAAATAAAATAATATAATATTTTGAGAGATCCAATTTAAGCTAAATTTCATAGCAAACCAAAGAATTCTCATCAGATTTAGAGAGAAAAATAAAGCAACCTTTTCTTCTCTTGTCAAGTGATAAGGATAAACATCCGATCAGTTCAATTTAAAATTAAACAAAATCGATCAAACTAAAATTTTAGAAATATGTAACTGAATTAAATCAAAATTTTTAGAAAACCAAACTGAATCGCTTTAATTCAATCTTTTTTTGTTTATAGATATTTTGTTTGAGCTTTAGGCCTTCAAAAAAAAAAAAAAAAGAGTAACATAGTTATGGGCCTATTATTTAGGTTTCAAGGGCATATAAAAAAATTGGTTTTGATTTTAATCTAAAAAAATAGAACAGAACATGAATAATTAATTTTTAAAAAAAAATCAAACTGAAACAAATTATATATATATATATATATATATAATCGAACCGAATTAGCGGAACCGCATCGATTGAGCTCGGTTCTTTGATTAAACCGAAATTATGCTCGCCCTAAAGCCAGGGTATTACCGTCTTCTTCTTCAACGCACTGCAACCCCCGCGCTCCCCCGAAGCAATGGTGAATCGGCTATCCCCCCACCCGAAGCAATGATGAATCGGGCTTGAAACAGTCGAAATCGCCATCTTCTTCCCTCATTCCGGCGACTGAATGAATGGTGGTAAGCCTCCTTTCTTCTCTCTTATTCTCTTCTCCTTGCTTCTTTGCACACAAGTGTTTCTCTCTTGGCTGCCTAGCAAAGGGATGGATGCGGTCCCTTAATCGGCTTTGTTTTGTGCTTGATTTCTAGCAGATGTGGCCACGTTTGTGTCACCGGAGTAGCCCAGCTTCCCGACATGGAGACTGGCGTCGTCTGGCGACAACAACGCCGTCCACTGGGGCTGTTGGTTTCGCCGACTCTGTTCCCTATTCTCAAGGCAGAGGGCGATGGCATGCACCGCCGTGGGCTCCACCACTATGCTAATCCACGGAAGAAATGCTCCCTATTCACTGCTGAGAACATTTTAAGGTAGAGCAATGCTGTGATTACTCGGAAATATCATTACATGACGCAATTCACTATGCTAATTCACGAAGAAATGAGAATTACAACGCCTCAGCTGTGTGATTTTTTGAGTTATATATCTGTATTACTAAACCATTTTGGTTTCAAGTTATTTTATGTGATTAAACTTTGCAAATCTTCTTAGCTTCAGCATCATTAAGTCCGCATTATCTGTGGTAACCTTCTGCAAAGCAGACTCTTGTGTTGATTAAGTTCAGAATTTATTTTCTAGTTTAGAATTTATGCTCCATGGTAACCTATTGCAATTAGTGGCATCATCAGTTTTAAAGCCATCAATCTGCCTCTTTGGTTTGTGGATTTGTTTGACCCGACCCATCTAAAAAAGGAACTTGTGTGCATTTGACCCAAAATTAGATGATATATAAAGCTTTAAGGTTTTGTCAAGTTGTTAGGCAATAGAGACACTTATAACATGGTTGCATACATTTGATGCAGGATTGAATCATTCTTTTCTTACAATGCATGACACATTTTGGATCATAGAAATCTCTCGGGATTCAAAAAGAGTAATATTTACGTTTGAAAACCCACATAGATGCATAGCCTTTCACCAATAAACTCTTCTTTAGTGCATGTATAAAATGAAGTTTGTTGTCAGCTTCCAAGTAAAAAACAAAAGCAAAAAAAGGTAAAAAATGATTCTAAAGAAAAAAAGCAAGTTGGTAAGGGTCAATAAGAAATAATAAAATAGAAAATATGAATAGGCAATATAACACCATAAATCATGAATTCTTAAAGGTTTAAAACTTAGAGGAATTGAAAAGGTACATATAAGCCATATAGCATCAAGAAATCATGAATATATTGTTAGAATTTTTTTTTTTCCCATTATGTGGACTAGAATAATCATTCTTTAAAATCTGGATTAATTGAATATCAGATTAATAAAGTATTTCATGGCCCATAATGGGTAGGGCACCCATCAGTTTGAGTGTAATTACCATAAGAAGATATTTCTACCCTTATCCTATAAATATTACGGTAGACCCATTGAGCCTATTTATAGGGTACAGAGAAATCGTATCTCCTACCATACGCACATGAATATTCTGTTCAGGTTCTGCGACAGAAAGATAATTATAGATCTTACAATGAATTCAAATACGATTTATTTGATGTTGCACTTACATATATACCATATAAAGATTATCTATTTTTTCTGGATTTGTAAAATCCAGTAATTTTATCATATATGTACCAAAACTCCTTTTTCTATGGACATTTATATACCTTTGTGGTACCCCTAAGATGCATATATTGAGCAATAGATGACTGGAGGTCATTAGACTCAACTTCATGGGACTCAAAATTTGGATAACTAGACCTTGACCTTTTGATAAGCTCAATCTTGTTAAGAACTCTTTTAAGGAGGGATATAGAAATATCCTACAAAACAGAAAGATAAATAAAGTCACGATGAAAAAGTACTAGAAAAAAGATTAAAGGAACTAAGCTTAAGCCAATTAAGAAGTTCATCCCTGAAAACCCACATAGGACATAATACTTTTCTCATCTGAAATTTCTGGCACACATAAGCAGTTGGGTGGAACAGGTAGAGATTGCAAAGCAGCTACTTTTTTTGGTTTTTTCTGGAAATCTCTTTCAAAATATTAAAAGCCTTAAAAATAAAAACATAAAAAGAACAATCAGTAATTCCAGGGGATATCCCACACATAGGGAAGGGAAAGCAAAGGTTTTTAAGATTGTAGGTGACCAAATCAAGCAGGGTTAACCACTAAAAAGAACATTTTGCCTCTTATATAACCCCATTAACTCCAATTAAACCATTAGTTGAATGTATATGCTTAATATTATCATCTTGCTTAGCAACTGAAACTTCTACATGGAATTTTGTACTTTTGGTACATATGTCATTATGTCAAGCAGAAACATGAATGGTATCGATTGACACAAACTAGTGGAGAAAAATGAAGGCAAAATGATTTTCAACTATTTGAATGATGGAACATTTCTCTTTTAAATCAACTCCCAGTTGTTAGCAGTGGAATAGTATGTATTTGAGCAGAAATAGCTTCAGGTTATTGGATTCTGCAATTTAGGAAATCATTTCTTTAGAATTTGAGTAAAATACAAAATGGAATGGTCTTTTCAGGTCTTTGGCCTATTCATCTTTTGCTTCTTTTGATGAAATACGGAGTTATCATTGCAGCAATTCATTTCACTTTCTATTAATATTATAATGTTATTGACAATTATTCTATGATATGTTCTGCTTACTAAAAATTATTCCTCTAATCTTTTATTTTGCAGATTTTCTTGGCTCTTTTATTATGCATATTTACTCTTGTTTTTCATATAAGTTTGTTTTATGTGCCTTTGCTATGGGATTTGTTGAAGGAAAAAGTGGAATAATTTTAGAAAACTACTTTATTATTTAACAGGAAGTGTCACATTGAACAATAGCAGAATACCTTATGGTGATTTTGGCAGTTGAGGGTGAAGATTCAAAGGAGATCTTATTAAAATTATCATGATTGAACATAATGGCAAATAAACAGTAAACAAGGTTGACTAGATATTATGATGGATGAAAATAGGCTAAGCATGTGACCTATGATTTTTTATTCAATGGGTTGCGCTTGAGGGTGTGGGAATAAAACATAACCAAAATGGAGTGGCAGGGAGTGGCTTATAGACCCTTGGGGCATAAACCTCAACAAGATGCAGAACTAAAAACAGAAAACTTAAATTTCCAAGTTATTATATTCTAACTTATGATTTTAGACTTTACAAGATGAACCTTGAGTTGAGCCCATATGGGACTTGTATCTATCTGGCTAAAATGGTAGTTCCAATTTTGGATGCTTTATTATACCATGTTAGCTTAACATCTCTACATTGCTTCATTTTGTCAACATTCTAGATCCTAATTATTGATGTCAGAGTACAGACTTAAATTCAAAAACATTGTGGTTTCTTGCATTTTGGTCATGTACATGTCTTTGTCCAGCTGAGTGTGCATGCAATGCTTTACTGCAGGGGGCCATGGATAATGAACAGGATCCAAGTACTGATTGATGTGAAGAAGTCATAGGCCTTTCTTTTGTTCGATATTGTCATTCTGTGCATCTTTGATGGCCATTTATTAGGCTACCATAAATTTGTCAAAGCATCACCTTTTAAATTTACCTTTGCCTTTATAGCTAATTCCCTCTTTAGTATCATCATTATGTACCTTTTCTAGTAAGAAAGAGGAAGCATTCCATGCAGTTTTTCATTCCCTGATTAGCATATTCTGACATATGCTATTCTTATTTGGTAATGCAGAGAAATTAACATGAGATCTGATGAAAATTTCTGCTTTCCCTGGACAAGGAACAATTTGCTAAACTTACAGTGGATGCTGTTTTGAGACTTAAGGTATGACATTGCTTTATTTATCCGTAATGCATTAAAAAAAACTTAAATTTTTGTTTTTTTCTCAACACAGAGATGTGTTGAATTTACTGGCTATTGCTTGTGATCTTCTGTAATTTGCATCAGTAGTTTGATAGTGATGCTACACTTCCTTTCTTATCGGCATTACATGTTACAACTTCTTTCTTTTTCTGATTTTGTTTCATCAAGGATCCTAGAAATTTTTTGAATTGTTTACTACAGTGGTATTTTTTGAGCTAATTATTTTCTAAATTATGCATACTTATCGATGGCAGGGCAAACACAAACTTAGAAGCTATTCCAATTATTAAAAAAACTGGGCATCTCTGAAGGACTCGTTTTTAGATGAAGGCTACAGATTTTAGCATTTTAAACAATTATTAGCATGTGATTTAAGGCAGCGTCATATGACCTATGTTTTTATGGTTCCATTTGTCAATGATTGTTGTGGCACAAAATTTTTGGGCTTGTGTTTTTTTGTCATACTGCTTTTGCTTCCTGCAGTTTTTGAACATCGATGCTATCAACTAACTTTTGGTTCAGTAGGACAATCATGCGATTTGTGACAGATGACTTTTACTCACATCAGTTCTCCAGTGAAGATTTATAATTAAATCTCATATAATCTGCAATTTTAGATTCACATATTCTTACTTGATTTATTCATATGTGAAAATTAGGATTAAAAGAAAGAATATAATTATGACTTGATGATTTTGTTTCGTACAACTTTCGAAGATGAATGCTTTTATTTATTAATTTAGCTTTTATTTATAAATAAATTTAATTTTTTTGCGGGTAGAAACACTGTACAAAACCTTTGAACTTTGAAAACTTTAATGAAGTTAGACTAGATGACTATTGTTATTTTTGTGTGTAAAGCTAGATGATTGTAAATGTTAAATTTGTCTCTACTTAGCTGCATTCTTTTATATTTAGACTTTAATTAATGTATGGAACAAGTTTATGTTTTGTTTTAAAATAACTTAACAAGGTTAATATTAAATTAGTAATTGTGATTTCAATATTCAATTAATAGCGCAGCTTGTGATTTTTATTTTGATTTTATACTTACAATGCAGCCATTGCACATTCTACAAAAATGTAATAAGGGAGTTACAATTAGTATTTATGAAAAAATAATATGTTAAAATGTTACTAAAAAATATGTATTTATATCAGTGGTCACACACGTTCGCATATGTATCTATACCAATGGTCAACAAGGTCTTCACAAGTGGTTATAAAGTCCAACTAAGATGGAAGTCTTATTAGTCATAACAAATAACCACTGATATGCATGTCTTATGGCAGCAGTTTTTTGGTTCTATTCTAACAGAAGTGAAACTGCTAGTAAGGGCATTCTGCTGCAACAATTCCAACAATTTTAAGATATTTTACCATTGGTTTTGACTCTGAATATAGACCCTACTTCTTGTAGTGGATGTTCCTAAGTTTTAACTTCTATTGGGACTTTTATTTTTTAATTTAAATTCGTACGATGTGGTGTTAGATCTCAGTAGATCATGACAATAAGGCTACTCTATCACTTATAATGCTCTCAATGATGGAGTTAGAAATTTTCTTTTGGCAGGGTCAAGTTATACTGTAATTTTCTCTTGGAAAAGCTAAGTATCAGTCCTCTGTTTTCTTTGACTAAAGCCATATTTTGTTAACATATCAGTGAGGTATTATGTAAGTAAAAGGCAATCAATCACAAAATAACACATTGAATCAAATAATAAATTTATATAATGTATAAATTTTATTTCAACATGAAACTACTGCTTTTTATAATTAGTGTAAGTCGAATGCTGTCTTCATCGTATTGTTTCTAATATATATTACTTAAAACTTTTCTTGAGAAGGCTAGTTTTAAGAAACTAAAAACATATTTCAATGCATTACATACTCAGAGAAAATGTTAGATGGTACTTTCTGCCTTTTTTATTTTTTTTTAAGGCCAATTCAATACCTAAACATTCTTAGCCAAGTAAAACAAATAAAATAATGAAAACATATTTTAGTTATTCCAAACTTAAATCAAAGGTAGTTCTTTGTTCCCTATTACCTGATGAAGAGATTATCTTGAATGATATATTCACAATTTTATTTAAATAGAAGACTTAATTCAAAAAAGATTTCTTTTTTTCTTTCCCATCACCCTCTTCTTCTCTCTTTTGTTTCGTTTCTCCATCCAACATGTTCCTCCAAGCCCTCGCTATTGCCCACCAACTTTCCTGCTCGCAATCTTAATAGTTAAAGTGCTGCTGGTCCATGAATAACTAAATCTTGTGCAACATAAATGCAACAAAAACGTAGACGCAATTGGCAATTTGAAGCTAAAGAGCAGTGCATAGTAGATTGAAGGCACTTCCATGTTCCCATTTGGTCTTTGTTTATATATTGTGGCCCTTGATTTCTCTTTCAAACAAGTGGCTAATTGGTAGGTGATTGAATTGTCAACCTCTAGATGCAACCCGCAAAGATTCGCATCTATATTGGCTATGGTTGTTGGATTCTCCAAGACTCTAGTACTCCTATTTCATTATCCAAAATTTCTTTCTCTAAATATTTGTCTACTCTTTCTTCCTGTCTACTCTTCCTTTAAATACTTATCTACTCTTTCTTCTCCGTTTTTGCAGCCTTGAGTAAAGGGCAGGATGAAGACTTTCTCGATTACATTAAAGTAGTCAGGCACTATATGGATTGATGACAAGACAAATCTAGCTACAATGTTATTTTTCATGAGAAAAGCTCAACTAATTGGAAGTATTTGTCAAGTTGTCTAGAAAAGATTGTATTTAATTGTTTGATGACCCACATAATACTTGAGGTCTATCATCTCAATCTTGAATTAAGCAGCAATCAAGTTTGGCTCAAATCAAAGGTATAGAGATTCGATAAAATTCAATTAAAGTTTAGTGTTTTATTAGTTATATCATAATACATCATAGTAGTTATGCTGGGTGTTTGCCTCAAGATCATGTCAATTCAAAATTAGGCTTCAGTAAGCTTGAAAAGGTGATGATAAGGAGATGATAATGAAGTTTCATTATTGGCAACTTTGATAGCACACCTAGAAATTTTTCCTAATCATCAATAATTAATGGTGCAATTTAGTTATAGACATTAAAAACAAAACAAATTATAGGTTAAGTAATGTTGGTTTATAAAGGATCTTTAAAATATTGTGATAATGAGATAATAAGCAGTGGTTAACCAATACTCCAAAAATATGTAACAATTTTGCAGCAATTTGGCCACCCTAGCCATCAATAATGAGACCTAATTTTAAATCAAGATGCATACGGGTCTATTTGGCCAGCAGCATTCATGTAGTGCTACCCAAACATAATTCAATCAATCTTATCATGATTGATTTCAAATCAAATCGGATATTAGCCTTAATTATTAATCTATTGGCCTTAATCTGAGATGACATTTTATGTGAATCCAAAAGAAGGAAAGATAATCAAATTTTAAACTTGGCTACATTCGAATGTAGCAAATTGATCTCTTACTTTATGATTTTGTTTAAGCCAATTAGATAATACCTCATATAACCAAGCTTTATCTTTTTACACGTGTCTTCATCATAAATAACTATTAAAATATTCATTTTTTCTTGCCATATGTCAACATTCTATTCGTTTGGTAATTTTACAATCATCAATATGTATGTATATTCTATACTATTGTACAATTATGGCATAAAAATAAAAATTTAATTACTATCTTTAATTTTTAAAAATAAATATTTGAAGAATTATAAAAAACTTGTTTTTGTTTTATAGTTACTTTAAATATTATATTTTTAAACATATTAAGAAGAACAGCATGAATGATATCTTTTTTTTCTTTCATTTA
The DNA here is from genome assembly GCA_017589505.3 of Metroxylon sagu. Classification (NCBI taxonomy): domain Eukaryota; kingdom Viridiplantae; phylum Streptophyta; class Magnoliopsida; order Arecales; family Arecaceae; genus Metroxylon; species Metroxylon sagu. The sequence goes on from JACVBY030000663.1 coordinate 1,420,437, forward strand.
CAAAATGAAAGAAAATGTTTCTGGTGACATAGAGAATGAATTATTAAAAGGCTAAAATGTAAAGAACCCAACCCAAAATTTTGATAATATGAATATACTTCAACAAGTTTATATGATGTCTTAGTGTTTCATAGATACTAATGCATACAAGAGATCAAAGTTCCATTGGCATCTATTTTCCTCTCTTTTTTTGCATGAAATTATGCTCTTTTTTTTTCATGAATGGCAATTTCTAATTGGAATCTCGAAGTTGGTCGTGAATGCCGATTTACATTTCCATTCGAATTTGGGAGTGAAAACTTTAGACCAAGCTTTCATGTCACTATTAATCGAGCTCTGTGTGCGGCCGGGCAATGGTCATTGAAGTCGGCGGACGCGGCCGAAGTAAGTTGGTGGGCAGGCACCGAAGTAACGCGTGGGCGCGGAAGTCGGCGATTCGTGTTTGAAATTCGGCGGTGGCGGTCAGCGCCGGCAGGCGCGGAAGCTGGTTATTTCTGTTGGAATTTCTGGTGGTACATAAATATTTTAATATTTTAACATTTTAATATTAGCAATAAAATATTAGTATTTAATAAAATAAATATTAAAATATTAATGAGTATTATTAAAATTAATACTAAATATTTATTGTATAAATATTTAATGTTTAATAAAAATATTAAAATATTTATATAAACTTACAAAAGTTATATAAATATTATAAAAAATATTTATAAATTTTTTTAACTCAGATAAAATTTTATTTTCAAAAGCAATTATACAAACAAAAGATTTATAAAACTTTTAAATACTAAACTATCGTAATATCACATTTCTAAATTTTAAGCATTTTTGAGCAGTATGCACCTATAGAGCAAGCAACGAATTTAAGTAACTTGAGAGCCAATACCAACCGATCTAATAAGATTGGATTGGTTTGGATTCATACATTAATAAAGTTTATTTTTGGTCCAAAATCTTAGAATTAATTTTACCAAAAAAATTTTTGATTCCAAAGTTGGGTTCCTCAGTAATGATCATGCTTTTTTTTTAAAAAAAGGAGGAATTTTAAAAAAAAAATGATTTCAAGAATCAAACCGATTCTGAGGTTCAGTTCATAATAAAATGCTTTCAAAAATCAAACCTGAGGCATCAGTTATACTTTATAAATTATTTATCATCTCTATAAAGTATTAAATTAGTTAACAAATACTATATATATCCTTTTTATCAAATATAATTAAGAAAAAAAATTCTAAACATTAGATATCAAACATGTGTCAAACATTAAAAAAATTAAGAATCGATTCTTCCTAAAACCAACTCGAAATCAAATCAATCTAATTGGATTAGTTTTGGATTGATTCTAACATATCATTGAATTAGTTCTGAATCTAAAATCTAAGGTTCTTATCTAAGAACCATGCTCACTCTACACATTAGGAGATTTGATTGGTGGGACAACACAAGTAACTCCACTTTTTTAACCAATCAAGACCACAAATTAAGCCAATCAATTTTTTATTTTTTAGTTTTAATTTTGTTGAAATAAGTGGATGAGAATAAGATAAAAAAATAGGTGTTGAGCCAAAATCCAAATAGAATATAGGCAAATTGGCAAATGATTTACTCCTTTTATTTTGTAATCATACATATTTTTTTCTGAAACTTTGATATTATGCTTTTGATTGTATATGAATTGATATTTTCTTCTAAAACTTTGGTATTATGTTTCTAATTGTATATGAATGGTGCCTAATTTGTAAAAGTTGATGGATAAAAGGGAGTGGTATAAGAGGACAAAGCCTTCTTAACGAGGCTTTAGATAGTAAGATTGGAAGCTAGTTTTTCAAAATAAACATAAAAAAAGCATTATTGAACTCTTTCTTCCGAAGTCCAATTCCTTCAAAGCTTGAAAGAGGCTATTCTTTGGTCCCATAAAAAACTAAAAAAAAAATGTCATGAAAAAATGATTTAATTCTAATAGAATCTTTTATAGTTCATTTAGAAGAATTATGATGACATTTGTCAGGTTTAATTAATTTTATGTTGATTCTAATTTTTTTAAAATCCAAAACTCTCGTATTGGGACACAACGATTCATCGGATGCATCTCTCTTTTAACATTATTAAATTATCAAGTAAAAGATCAAATTTGCTCTCATAAAATTATGATTGTTTATTTTCATTCGATATTCGAAACTAAATTTAAAAATTAATTTTAATATTATTCAAAAAATTTATTACCATGTCAAACGCCTTGGGACGAAGATGATGAGAAAGAATCTTTATACACCAAAACAAAATTTTTTAGGTTTCCGAAAAAAAATAAATCGGCCAGGCTTTCAAGTTTGTTATTAGTATTAAAAATTGTAAATGCTAACGAATTATATTAAGATATCACTCTATCCTAATGGCCGTATACAGGACAGATCTCCGTAGTAGCATGAAAGAAGACAACCTACCAAATAAAACAAATGCAATCAAAGTAATAATATTCTAACAATATAAATATGATAATAATTTTTAAAATTGATTAGATTTAAAAAAAAAAAAATCAATCTCAAAACAACCTCAGGATAAATATCAAAGAAAAACTATAATTTAGCCAACATAATTGCTTCATAAAATCTTTGAAAGAACCTATTAATTCTACAAAACTACGTTATCAACGAAGGTTCCATAAGAAGCTATAGATATGAGTTGATCCAACTTTTATATCCCTTCGCCTTACCATCAGAACAAAGAAGAATAGTTAATTAAAAAAATGAGCGAGCAATAAGCAACCTTAACTAAAGGAATCAAGTAAATATAATAAAAAATATATATTAAATAATTTATAGATGCACAATGAAATATTTAATAAAGGTAGGGTTCTCATAATCAAAATAATACTTATAATTCTAAAGAGTGATGTATAAATCATTTTCCAAACTAATATTTCAAATAGATTTCAAGGCGGTTTATAAGATATTATGAGAACCAAAGTTATTTATACTAATGTTTGCCCAATTTCTGATTATTTTGCATAACTGTTTATCAACTCATTAATATATACAACTACAGCAACATTATTCTTGTGACAGGACCCAAGATACTCTCTTTAATCTCTATAAAATAGGTGCAAGGTATCTTACTCCACTCCTAAAATAGTCTAAATTAAAGTATTTTAACCATAATTAAATAAATTCAAAGTAATCAAATTTTGGAACAATGAAATCACTAATAACCAGCCTTTATAACAAAGTCTAAAATATAGCTAAATTGAAAATTCAAAGCAAATATATAAAATTCAATTATGCTAATAGTATTTTATTGTATTTTTTAAATAATAAAGATGGCTCAAATAGTCTATAAAGCCCTCAACGCCTACCAGAGAATTTCAAATATTTGATATTTATGAATAGTTTTCCAAGAGATAATCAGGCACTTTGAAAAATAAAATAATTAAAGTTATTCCAAAGTGTTGAATGATTCTAATATTTTTTATAGAAATATAATAATAGTTTGTAATTATAAATGAATGATTCCAAAGAGTTTTAACGTCATAATAATGTCTCAGATCTAATTTATATAAGTATGGATGTATGTATGTACATAATCATATTAATAGATAATTATATCATGTCATATCATATTTAATATGATGCATGCTGACAAATGACAAAGGACAATTGAAACGGATGTGGGCTAGTGGTGGAGCATATCTCATAATATCAATGCCCAGGGCCAACACCATGTCAACTCAGCACTGTAAGATTTGATATGGCCTAATGCTTCAAGCAGGTAATAGATAGCCATGTAAGATATTTCCCAAAAGTGTTTTATAAAATAGAGTATACAATTTTTAAAGTATTTTTTTGATAATTATTATAATATATATATATATATATATAATTAAAAATATTTTGATTAGGTCAAGATTACTTGTTGAATGTTAAGATCATTAAGAAAATCTTTCTAAAATATAAACTTCTCCCACACCTAGCAAATACAGAAAATTTAAACATAAAACTTAGCACCTAGGACTCTTTATTAGATCTAAGGATAATACAAGTAATTTATAGAGCAAATACAAGCAATTTATATATCAAAACATGCCCTCTAAAGTCTTTTAATAGGACTAACTGCCATATCAAAAAGGGATTCATATTAGTCTCTGAATTCAATTAACCTTCAAAATTTTATGCAAGACACAAACATTTATTATTAATGAAATAGTATGAAATATAATAAAAAAATTAATAAATAGGAAAGTTGGTGCATGGTTGCTTTAACACTACCACCAACTTTCTTCTTTTGACCAAGAAGGATTCTTTGAGAACCGATAGGTAAGACATCCTTGCTTGCTTCTTCTTCTTCTTCTTTTTTTTTTTTTTTTTTCCCTCCCTTTTAACTAATTAGCATCTTCACTTTTCTTATCGCTTATAATTAAAATTTCACCAACTTGATATCATTATATTCCTATAATTGCAAAGCTGACTCTTTGGACAGCCTCTCCACCTCTGATGTGTTGGCCAATCTGTTTCCCCTTTTGTAAAGTTGGAGACACTGTTTCCATTTTTTTTTTTTTTTTTTTTTATCAATACAAGATGGTGATGCTCCTCAACTTGGAACCCCTGGCTCCAAATGAGAGAACTGAAAAGAAAGATGATTAATGAGCATAAATGAGTGATACATCTGTTTGTTTTTCTTCCTTAGTTGACTAAACTTTTACTTTGGTTACTGTTTCTTTTATATATATTTGAGCCAAAAATACAACAGCTGAGCTAAAGCAGCAAGCACCAGTAGCAGAAAGAGCAAATCAAAGAAGAAGAAGAAGAAGGTAGAGAGATGGAAGAAGAGAGCAAGAGGCACTTCATCCTTGTTCATGGGTTGTGCCATGGCGCATGGTGCTGGTACAAGCTTGCCACCTTGCTACGTTCGGCTGGCCAAAGAGTTACTGCGCTTGACCTGGCCGCCAGCGGCCCGCGCACCGAGCGCCTCGACGAGCTCCGGTCGTTCTCCGACTACTCCCAACCTTTGATGGAGGCAATGGCCTCAATTCCAGCCGGCGAGAGGGTGGTGCTCGTTGGACACAGCTATGGTGGGTATAGCATCGCCCTCGCCGCTGAAAAATTCCCAGAGAAGGTCTCTGCTGCTGTTTTTGTCACAGCAGCAATGCCTAGTATCTCTGCTCCCTTCTCAACCATTGAACAGGAGGTACTCTTTTTTTATCTAGCTTCTTTTTTTTTTTTTCTTTTTTCTAGAAAAAATTGTTCTACGCTGCAAGTCATTTAATATAACAAGCAAATCAGTTCTTGATGATGAACCAATTTGATATTTAAAAAGTAATCACCTTTTAGGGGAGTATTATTTAAATTTTAAATTGAGCCATAGAATTGGAAGAGGGAAAGGAAAGGGACTTTTCTGGCTTAATTTATCCATAATAAACTTCGGATTTTGATTCGTAGGAATCGATTCTGCCTGACCCAGTTGGAATGTTATATTATTCAGTCTCTACCCATTCAAAAGAAAAAGGCAAAAACAACAAACACTATACTTGTTTCTGATAAAAATCATGTCAAGTTTCATTCTCTAACTCTTGGGTATTGCATCATCTAGCTAGAATTCACCTTATATAAATAAAGGTGGTCGTCAATGGTCAACACTTCCATGAAAGCCAACTAGAGGCTAAATCCTCCCCTCTATGGAGTTCAAATCCTACCTTAAATTATTACAGATGTAGTACAATTGAAGAAGGTATACTTAACTGCTGAAGGAAGGCTTTTATCTAACCAGATCTTATAAACTCAACAGCCATTCATCAAAGAAAGCTGAGAAAATGTTAACCAGTGTTATGGCATAAAGAGACTGTTTAAGGTTCGCAGGATCGGTGCAATACGCATGGAATTGTGGTATTAAGCACCAATTGGCTGGCCAGTGGCGTTGATCCTTCTTTTGGTTATGTAATTTTGGCCGATTTGGATCACTAATCAATCTAAAGCGTAGACCGATTTTCACTGAAAAGCTTCAAATACTAACTTGGCTAGCATTTCTCTAGTTGAATCATTGAACTTTAATGACACAAAAAACTCTAATGACACTTCCATTTCATGATTACCAGTTCTTCAAGTGCCATCCGCCAGAGTTCTTTATGGATTGCAAATTTACGATCAGCGAAGAGCCTCAGACCCATTCATCTTCCTTCACTCTTGGCCCCAACTACATGAAGACAAAGCTGTATCAGTTGTGCCCACCCGAGGTAACATATCTGGCAAAATTTCTGGTTGCGCGTCTCTTCTTTCCTTGTGCTCCCATAACCTTGCATTGCATGCAGGACTTGGCGCTGGCTACAATGCTGGTAAGGCCAGGGCATAGGTTTCTAGATAGCCAAACCACTGGAGACATGGTAACAGAGGAGAACTACGGATCAGTAAGCCGGGTGTTCATAGCGTGCAAGGAGGATCTATGTCTGACGGAGGACTTCCAGCGTTGGATGATTGCAGAGAGTCCAGGGGTGGAGGTGAAAGAGATCAAAGCTGCTGATCATATGGTCATGCTCTCAAAGCCCAAAGAGCTAAGCCATCTGCTGCTCGAGATTGCCAGTGAGTACCAGTGAAACAGGTTTCATGTGAATGATGATATAGAATAAAGTCAGTCTCTCGTGACTGACTGATTACTTTAGCTGTTTCTGGTCCTGTTGACACCTTAAATCAGCAGGCATCTATACTGTGGTTGATGTTGCTATACTAGCTCCTATAGTTCTGGCAGCAGTTGGAGATTTTCCAGTTCTTCTGTGTTTGGGGAACCATAATGAAATGATATCTTTACATGAGTACTCATGCAAGAAAAAGAGTAATTAGAGAAGAGGGTGCTGAGATGCTCAATCCATTCAATAAGTAGGTAGGGCAATGCCATTATTTGCAATGTATATGAAAGCAGATGTATGGAGTCAGTGAAATAAGAGTTCATCCATTCTGATCTCCTCCAAAGAATAAATTCTGCTATTGTACACATTTTATGTAATAGATTACTGGTTAATCGATCAACTTGTAATGCATGCTTTACTGTCTATGTTTCAGTGAACAACTTGCCACGGCATTTGCGACAGACAGCAACATCAGTATTCATTCACCTTCTTCAATCGAACTTCCTCTTAGTTGCATCCATGAGAGTCACCATTACCTCAGTTCCTCTTCTAGTTCCAGTAATCCTTCTTAGCACTGCCTCTCTCCAACTTCCTTTCGGCCAACAAAAGCTTCAATTCTGCCAAGGCACGAGCACCAAAACAACACAACCAAATGGTTGAGTCCTGCAGTCATTTAATTCTTTAATAGTGAGCATTTCTTCCTCTTATCTTTTCTTTTTGGTACATAAAGAGCATTTAAAGCCTTACAAAAACCTGCTCGCTTAGCACCAGCTTCAATGAGTAGACATAGTTCAGAAAGAAAATTATTGTACCAAAAGGTGGCTGAAGTAATAGCGTCAGCAAAAATAAAAAGTCAGATTGATAACGAAAACTGGGCATGATAACAATCTTGGATTTGATATTCCGTAACTTAGGATGCAGAGACCCGGGGTTACCATCGATCCAAGATAAGATTACGGTAGAATCATCTTCAGAAAAACAGCAGCAACTCACCAGGCTCCTCTGCAGCACATACTTTAACCTGTGCCAAGCTGCTGCACTCTTAATGGATGGGACCGAAGCTTTTCTAAAGGAATGGATGCAGCTAATTGTTAGAAATAATAATAAATTTTGAAATTTAAACTGTTTAAAAATTTTTAAAAATTTTTAATCTAAAAATTTAAATGCAGAAATTTAAAACTTTAGAAGTTGAGATCCATATTTGAATTTAAGTGTGTTATACACTGTTTCAAAGGACAAATTTTTGCTTCTTCGTTCAACAAACCAATTCGATTTGAACCTTCTACTTCTACCATATGTATGATCACATGAAGGTGCAACTCAATGACTCCTTCAGATGTTTAAAGAAAAATAAATAATAACAAGATATAAGAAAACAAAAATAATTTTAAAGAAGAGATTTTTTGGATTAAAATTTAAATTGATTCAACTCTGAATCTTTTAAGTCTATTTATAAATTCAATTCAAGCAATTCAAATACGAACGGTCGCAACAGTTTACACACTGCAAGTGATTCGCTCACGAACACTCAAAAAAAATTTTTTAATTTAATTTTTTTTAGAAAATAAAAAAGAAAAAGTCAACACTAGTTTGATGGTGAGCTTGGCTTAAGCAAAAGAAAGGTAAGAGAAATCACTCACGGACAAGAGAGACAATACCCTTGACGTTAAGCTCGCCATGGAATCCTGGGGCCCGAAGTCCACCCATAGCCTCACTAAGACTGCAAGGAGACAGTGAGGTGACCTCTCGCTGCTTAATGGTGGGGGATCCAAATAAAGTTCTCTCAGCCTCAGCTTCGTCCACAAATCTACCAAGCAGTGTCTGGGTCCCCCACCCAGCTTGCTGGATATATAAATTTTGCACGGCCGGTGTAGAGAGTTTAAGGATAAGAGTACACTATCGTCTACAAACCCAAGTGGACAAATATGACAACTTTTTTTCCTCAAAAACAAAGATAAATATTATGCACATAATTAAGTCAAATGAGGTATGGGTATTATGGTTCTGATGCATGTGAGAAAGATGTCAAACTGAACGCTAAGAGTAGCAAAATTTTAATTAAAAAATTTAAAAATTGATCAAAATAGATCTTATATTTTCTTTAAGACATCACATTCTAGGTGATGCGTGGTCCTGTCATGTGATATATAAGATTCAAATTGCTTACAAATAAAATATATATTTTTGGTGATATATATATATATATATTATTTCCTTACGGATTTGGTTCAATAAGATTTGTTGATTTTTGAAGAAATGAATCCATAAATAAGAAGTATTCAAATTATATGATTTAAGAGGTTTTAGGTTTTGTAAATTACGTTCCATAAGATTTGCTTTTCTAAAAAGCTCACTACTAGAGGGTAAAACAATTCTCTTCTCATATGTTCCCCTTGTAGATAAGTTGGCAAGCACAGGTACCCACTTTTAAAATAGTGAAATTGGTCAGGTGCATTTGGTTAAGAAATAATGTTTATTGTTACAACATTCTGCCGCTCCTGGTGGTTTCCATTTCTATTCTTTACATTTTTCTTTCTTTCTTTCTTTTCTCCATATAGAGTGATGTAGGATCTCACAATAAGACTAACCAATTTTGCCATGCCTCGAATCCAAGCAAATTCGAGGTCATAGCAGTCATCTTATATTCGTTAGGATTAGCCTCACAAGCATACAAGACTAACCTATTAATCAAGAGTTTATCCCAATTATTTCATATGAACCACAGAATATGAATAGTAATAAAGAGGTACAGCAGATACATTTTGTTATTACCATACTCGTACATATTTCCAAAGCACCCTTTGACATATATGTAAACAATCTAGCACTAGTTTATACATATCTAAAGAATTGTCCTTACCTTTAATCACTTATTACAAGTCTTTCATCAAATCACTTCTCAGCTCTTGGATCTTGAAAAAATAAATAAATAACAATAAAGAGTTTGGCATCTCAGTAGTAACACTCCATTTTGATATAACTGGATCAAGTAGTATCTAGTATTATAATTTAAAAAATATATGCAAAGAATTATGTATGTTTGGCAAATACAGCAAAATCATAAATACATCATGTCACTGAATGTACAAATTAGCATACCATAATTCTATCACATAAATATAGTACATGAATTAATTCTATATGTCCAATAACCAAAATAAAATATCAATTTCAAAGTTTAATAAGACAATCAAATATCAAACCATATATATCAAATCTTAAATCTCAATTTTCTTTCATCTCTTCAGCTAAGGACTATGGCCGCGTGACATGGTTCGAGACTGTATTTAATCCTATGAAATAGGTTTGAGACTACATTTAGCCCTACAGAATAGGCCCCAGGCTCCATTAACCTCGTGAAGTAGGTTCATATTAAATACTATCATTGCAATGTAACTCTTCTTTATATTACATTTGCGGTGTCAATATGATATCATACATAGTTCGACTGAGAATTTATATGCATATATAAATATTCATTTATTCAAAATTTTATTTTCAACATCGAAGTTTCATAAATATCCAAACATTTACCAACTAAAAAGAAATTCAAATATCCATAATTAACCATACTAAAAAGTGTACAACAATTTTGCAACAATATATTCAATAAATATCACTTCTTACTAGATCCAAAAGTCATAAATTAATTATAGTATAAATTGACAGATGAAACCAAATAGACAAAATATAAATCATAATCTAACACATTACAAATCTTGAAATATGATTTAATATAGAAAATTAATAAATATAAGATATTCTTAATTTCATAAAAATAATGAATCACATGTGAGGTAGCATCATTTAAATTTAATGATAAAATTGCAATAATGCATTTTTTTAAAATAATTTATGAATATACCAAAAATCGAGAGTTATATTTTCACAGAATTCCTTCGAGAACTATTAATTTAATATTATTCAAAAATTAAGTTAATACCATACTAACATGTCTACTTATTCATTAATTTTTTCAAACTTAAAATTTTTCTTTCTACCGTCAAATCACTTGCACATCAAAATCATTTCCCTCCTATCATTAATGTTCTGCTCAAGACAAACCATCCCAAAACAACTGCAGCTAATGGGTTTCTTATCCTATCGGAACCATAAACTCTCATCCCCCAATTTGATACTCATAAAGACCCTCGCATAACATGCTAAATCTAATAGAACATGCAACTGAATATAACATGCCGAAATCTTGACTGCAGTAAGCCTAACATTAATTTACAATGGAGCATCTTCAATAGCTTTTAGGTGCATGTAAGCAATCACACATCCCCATCCTAATAAAGAGAACATTTATTCCTGGCTTAGCTTAATCACCACCAAAGATTAATGCTTTACTCAGCGAACGAAGGCCTTTCTGGGGAGAGCGTTGCTTACCTTCTACTTCCCCTCGAGTTCTTCTTCCGAAGAGGCAAGCCAAAACACCACGCGCGGTCGCGACGGAAACCAGAAAGAAAGAGCAGCGCTCCCTCAGCTTGCTGCAGCTCAGATGGTGAGAAGTTTTGACCTCGCAAAACTACCGCTTTACTTGAGCGGTGCCAGTCCAAGAGCAAGGAATGAGGCCTGGGCCTAGAGATACCTGTCATCTGACTTCAACTTTGATTATATTGACTTCACGATCACTACAAATCTAAATTAGAATCCACAAATTAACTCAAATAATATGCCCCATGCCAAACAAAAATCAGTGGCAAACTGCGGACTCACTGAAGCCATGGGTTGGGGTGAGGCAATGAGTTAAACCTCAGATCGGGTGAAGGATGTCGAGCTTTTAGTGCCACTGCCGAAGCCCGAGAAAGGGGCCAGGGGAAAGCTGGTGACACCTCTACAGTTGGCCCCTGTGGCCACCAACAACACTATCATCACTCCGGATAGGAACCTCTCAAACACTGCAGCAAAGGAGCAAAGTCCTCTATCGTGGATGTTTGCCCCGAGTGGATCAATGAATTTGGTGAGAGAGAATAGAGGATGAGGAGAAAGATACTCCACCTAAGGAGCCATCTTTCACTTGATGATCGACCTTCTAATTGAAGTACAATTAAGTGGATTATAAAGCCTGGTTAAGCTATCTCTATCCCTCATGCGTTCAAACAATGCGGCATTGGTCGGCATTGTTTGGGATGCTTTGCTGCGCCACAATAAAATGAATAACACAACTTTGTTCAACCTAACTCTAATACATAAAAAATAGTTTCATAACAAATATAAAAGAAAAGTTTAAAATATTTTTAACTTAAGTTTATCTACTATCAATTAACTTTCACTCAAGTTTTTAGAATTATATAGTTTCGACTTACAACAGGTTAATTGGACCAGCAGATGAATTTGAGGCGTTACAAATGGTATCAGAATCGACTTAAGTGTACGAGAGTTGATGAGCAGAATAAAAGAGCTATTCATGAAACAGTGGTTGAGTCCTAACGATCTGCTCAAAAATATTATCATATCAGATAGGAAAGAAAAGTTTAAAGTACTTATAACTCAAGTTCACCAATCACCAATTAACTTTCACTGAATTTTTAGGGCCACATGGTTTTAATCCACAACAGATTAAATGAACCAACGGATGGGCTTGAGGCGTTTAAAATATTAGGCAATATAAATTCATTATTAGTCAATACAGTATAAAATAATTAACTATCATCCATTATTCTAATTTTATAAAGGTCATTAAATAAAACTAGAATAAAAGATGATTATTTGCAAAATAAAATAAAATGCTAATATTTTATTGAATTTCCAATTGACCTAATGGAATATATACTACACATGAAAAGAAAGGGTAAAATGAAAATTTGCATGAATTATTTTTGCATCGAATTGGAGCTTCGTTGTTTTACTGTCCAGTTTTTTAGTTGTTTCACTCCAGATTGTTTCTGTTTTCTTTTTTAATTCTAAGAAAGAGTCAACAGAAACTCATCTCTCTACTTTCGTTTTATTTTCACAGAGGGAAAGGGAAGAATATCAAAAAATATAAATCTACAAGAAGCCGATATATCTTCTTGCGAAATAAAAGAACTTGTTCCAGAGATCAACTCCACCCATTATTCATGTCCCGTAAAGTTCAAGCAGAGCATTGTGGCCGGCCTCTGTAAACTGTTTAAAACCGAAGTGCCTTGGAGCCAACACCTTCCATGCGTGTGATTGGGGGTACACGTCAAAAGTTCGTCAGAAAAGTGGATGCACGTTGGAAACGTGCCTGCTATCCAGCAAGCTCTTTTGATCCCTGTAATGAAAGAGAGAGAGAGATAGAAAGAGAGAGAGAGATGATAAACCAATGGAATTATCCAAGACATCGCGTGAAAAAGGCTGTCAGGCAAATATATCCTACTTAGATAATGTAGCCATTAATGTGTATTCCCACAATATCAGCGCGCAAGACCACTAATACTTAGAAATGCTTGATTATTATGTGATATAGAATCAAGGAATCCATGTGATTTTTAGGTGCCTAGCCAACCTTGATAAAAACCCAAGGAGATGTTGCCAAATGCCAACCTTTGATTTTTTTTTTTTTTTTTTTTTTTTGTGCCCTCTTGAGGGAATAACTTTGATCATTAACACTCCAATAAAATAGATATAAAGACGAATCTTTTAAAAATAGTTTGATCTAATGTCTAAAGAGATTATCAAAAGCAAAACCTGCGGTGGCTTCAGTATGCTACGTCCATACATGACCATGCCTTACACTTGATGTCTCCTTTTTTTTTTTTTTTTTTTTATTGGATATATGCCGGCTCGATGCCATGCCATTAGAAGTTAACAGGAGGTCTAATACTCTCTTCTTCTTCTTTTTTTTTTAATCCACAAATACGATTTGTCAACCAAGAACAAAGGGAGAGAAAGGGATGGTATTTTTGTAACGTCACCCAGTCAACATCAGCAACTAGATATTTTGATCTGAGAGAGATTTATCGCTTTTTGGTATCTTAAAGTAAAAGTATAGAGGCTAGAGTCACTGGATCTGGTAAGAAAAATAAATGATGACTGTTAATCCTTTTCACCGACCACCAATTGGAACAGAATGTTTAATTTTCTCCAGTCAACGTCATCAGAATCTGAGGGCTCTATAATCTATTCACAACTCTATCCCACAAGAAAACTGAGAATGGATTCCTCCATGAAAGCGAATAACTCCCATACATCTCAATCAGCAAACCATAAAATGATCATCGCCTCCGGTCTCCATCGCGATCCCGCCGCCTTCGAGTGCCGCCAGACCTGTAGCGGTCCCAATTCCCAGAATCCCAATGCCTGGACCATTCAGGCCTATGATTCCGGCCATGGTCTCTTTTTGTCTCCATGAACTTCTGGCCACCTCGAAACTCTGACAATCTCATAGGGCTGCCTTCTGGGCTCCATGTCTCTAGTTCTGACCGATCCAGAATCTCATTCCTATCCCGGGCTGGCCCTGGTAGCACAACAGGTTGAGACATGGATCCCTTGGGGTAAGCATTGTAGTTATTTTGGTTAGCAATGAATTGCTGGTTGGTCACCCGAGCCTCTAACAAGCCATTTGATCGACTGATCCAACGGTCTGGTATAGGATTTGGCCTCTCATCTCTGGTGGCACTCGCAGCGCTGGGTGGCCATGTGGGATTTTCTGGAGAGAATTGTGGAGACTCGGCCAGTGGAGAAGGTTGGTGCCTTGATGCCATTGGAAGCAATGCATGTAAATTAGTAGCCATGGGTGAGGGATTGTGGCTCAAGAACTGTTGACCAGGTACTGATGGGGAAGGAATTGGTACATTTGTTTGCGAGGGATATATAGAGGTCGGAATCTGGTGAGCTGATGGTGCTAAAGGCCTCTTTGAAAGGAAATTGCCGGCCAGATTGTGTTGAGAGGTGGGATTAATGGTTACTGTCAAACCTGGAGCCTGTGTCTGAACAACCACAGGAGGGACTGCCACAGGAGTTGGGGTCTGAGGAGTGGCAGTAAGAAGAGGAGCTGGTGCAACCCTGCTGCCAGGAAAATGAGGCTGCAGGACTGGAGCATTCCCACGGGCTGGGAAATCTGATCTCCAACTAGCCTGCAGAACAAGGAAGGATGTTAATGAGATTGCCGATGATAAGAAATATTCATCGAGAATGAAACCAAATCAATTCAAATTGAGATGGCAGTAAGCAGCAGAGGACTCGCCCTTGCAGCTGGATCCGATGGAGGAGTCGGAGACGGAAGAGAGGTGGGCTCGGGTTTCAGAGGCTTCTCTTTAAGGCCTTCAGCCACCCCATTCATCAATTCTGTCAACCCTACACCACTATTCTTGAGCATGTCGAGCAATGCCACTGTCTCCTCACTTGCCAAGGCCTTGCCCTGGCCTGAAGTCAAAGCAAAGACCAGTTTTGGGTTTTTGAGCAGCACAGCTAGCAACTCAAGGTCTGGCTCCGGATTCCCATTGTTAATTGGAGCAGAAGGGGTGGCAGGCGTTAGGTCCTTGGAGGCTCCACCACTGCACGGAAAGCTTGAAGTGTCTTCACCGGTATCAGCATCTGGTGATGGCTCGATTGGGATTTCAGGAGTTAAGCTGTCATCAAAATCCATCTCTAGATCCCAGGGTTCCTTTGGATTCAATGGGATGTCCTGTGGTTCTGAATAGAACGTTTCCCTCTCCCGCTGATTTCTCTGTGTCTGGACTACAACTTCCTTGCTGTTTCCCCCACCACCCACACGCCATGTAGAATCAATTATAATCTCTGCATCAAAAATATAGCCAACATGCCAGATATTTCAGTTGTTGAACAATTTGTTATGCTACAGAAACGTAGCCATGTATTGTAAGATAATTGCACCCAACAAATTATACAGACAAATCCGAATATAATATTAAATAAAACCATAATATTTCTAGGATTCAAGGTTGTGAATAATCAACGTAAGTGCACCAATCAACGTAAGTGCACCTTTCCTGAACTAAAGAGAGGTCAATCAAACCCAAAAAAAAGAGAACTTCTTGAATGATAATCATATTTTAGAAACAACATTTTTCTCAAAAATAAAGAAAGAAATTTACCTCCCTCAATAATTAATGTTAGAAAGCCTCGCATTAAGATGATTTGCATCAACCAAGCCCTTTTAGTTAGTTAAACTAGAAGATGACTACACAACATCCGGTTCCACAGGAATGACACAGCACTAAACACACCATGTGCTGCCAGTTCCTTTGAGAATACAGCAGCATTTCCAGAAAAAGAAAGATTTTTTTACCCAGCTGCAGAGCCCCATCAATGTCTAGAAGTCAAAAAGAACCCCACAAAGCCTTTCATATGCAGCTGGATGAAAACTAAAGGAAAAGCATTTCCACTTAACCATCCACTTACTCAAATGAAATGTCACAGGGAAAGCTATCACCAGAAGGAAAAGTTTACCCCCCAAAGACCTAGCTACAGAACACAAAAAAATGGATACCATAAATTCTCTAGATGACACCACAAATTTGCTGATCATCCAGTAAACTGAGGATATGCGACTGGCATGCCTTGAAGTTGTAGGGGAAAGAGACAGAAGGAATGTACATGTATTTGAAGGGTTAAAGTTCTCTCAGAACTACCTAATTCAGTGGATTAAAGCTATAATTTCGGGCAAGCAGAGGCTCCTGTCATCATTTCAGCAAAGATGTTTGATGCTGCAGTTAATTATTGTGGGAATTTCTGGTAAATATAAGTTTTTTGGTAGCCGATAGGAACATCCTGACTAAAAACTATTCACATTCTTTATATTTTCCACACTCTGATTATCGCCATAGTTCATGTGACCAACCAAACACAAATCAACTGCTTTTCAATTCTTATACATGGATTTCTCCCAGTAATGAATCAGAGGATTTAGAAAAAACGCTTTTGCGTGCTTAATGTAGATTTTATTCCCAACTGGTGTTATAAGCAATCATTCATTTTCTAGTTGGGAGCAACGCAGCTCTCGCCTATGATGCATAGGTGGCAGAAAGTTAAGATAGACCGCTGCACTCTTGATTTCGAAAACCACTAATATCTGATACTTAAGCCTTAAATTTCCTATTTTATATCAAAATAGTATAAAAGATTAGAGGCCATATAAGGTCAAGTACCTGCAAATCATTAAATTAGTTTCTCAAGGTAAATTTCATTTTATATCTCCCTTCCTGCTCTTGGTGGTATCTCCTTAGTTGTAATTTAGATTACCTTATCAACCGTAAGACTAGGTTGCCACATCTTCCTCATGACAATGGAAGGGGGGAAAAAAATGAAGTTAAATTTGAATGATTGAGCAAAGTGATATAACATTATATTCATACCATAAGTGGGATTAGCAGAAAACATTAGTCCAGAATTGCGTGATCTGCCCTGGAGAAACTCATGGAAGCGTATGTGCTGTCAGACTTTTCACATCTGATGATGCTTAGCATTTGACGCACAATTCTTATGGCATAAACATAATCTGACATTAAAGATATTCAAAATCCTAACATAAATAAAGACCACCGACAAAGCATATAACCTGCATTCTCATGTGCATTGTCAAACCGAGCTTGATGCTACACGAGCTGCCACAGTCTTACTAAACCATCTAATTTTATTAAAGATTCCTATTGATCACATTGATGGGAAATCTGATTGAATCTCAGGAAAAGCACCACGATCAGTCCTAGGTGGAAGCAATTCAACAAAGAGAAACAGAAACGGATGAAGAGACACAAGACAAAGGTACCTGGTGGTGGCTGCCATTGAATTTGACTGCTCTTCAACTTCTCCAGCAACTGTTCCTGAGAAATTGTGTTTGGTTTCGGAATGGCCAAAGTTTCTTGTTTACTGGGAAGAGTGTTTGTGGTGGATATTGAAGGTTTTGTCTCTTCATCTTTTTTCAGTGGAGGCAACTGAGGTATTCTTGATGCAAACAACATTTTGCTAGTCTGAGATAGAGAAGACATATGATCATCTTTTGTTTTCTGTGGCTTATTTTCACCATTGGACGTGTCAGACCTGCCATACTTATTCTGCATGAACATTGCACGCATCTTTGCCTTCTGGATATCATCAGTTGATATTGGGCGGCTATAGTTTGAAGATGCTGTTCTGGAAAGCTGTGCACCTCTTCCTAAAGTATTACAATCAGGCTGCTCCACCAGTAAAACTTTTCTGCGTTCCCTGGTTTCTGTAAATTGCTAAGGAAAATGGTCCAGTTTGACAAGTTAATGTCCCTACAGTGCTAGAAGCAATAGACATACTTAACAGTTGCTTTCCTAGCTGTGAAAAGAAGAAAATTAAACAAATTAAACTAGTGTTGAATGGCTTCGTTGGCATTCACTCTTTGGGCTGCCTGACTCAATAATACTCCTGAAAACCAATAACATAAAGAATATAATTTATAACAAGAATTCATTCTACATTTAGCTTGGCATATGTTGCATTACCATCAATGAGTAAATGTGATATTTGTGCACCACCATAACTGTAAGGGTTCACTTCAATCATTCAACCACAGCAATTGTTCAATAATCATGCAATGATAATCATCATTCCATCAACTCATCTAAATAATTGCTACCCATTAGTCAGTCACTGACCCATGCATTAATGGACTGAGACTACCTTGTCAAGAAAAAGGCCAGCTCCAGATTATCTGTTATATCAGAAACAATACCATAACTTTATATTAACCAGAAGCTTTAAAGTGCGGTAGTTTTGATTGTGCCGATGGACCAAGATAGGGAAGACACAACATAGCATCAATGGAATTTTATTTTTTTCCAAATAAAAGAAAAATGTTAGCATTAATGGTGAAGGATTTGTAAAACCTCACGTAGCAGCTGGATTTTAGCCTGCTGGTAAGACTTCTTTAAACTTTTCATTTTTATCTCTAAATCATTCAGCTTGCAGCTGGCCATTTAGATCCCAAGAAAGGTTACGTTTCTAGAACTTTCTAGGCCATGTTAAATGCCTTTCATCAGCAATTTCCATGTAAACCTCTTTTACTAGAGAAAGCATGCAAATCCTACAACATTCTCAGGTAACTATAATAATCAGGCAATGCCTGTCTCAAAAACAAAAAAAAAAAAAAAAGATTTTGACGTTAAGTGGCATTTTTTTTTTTTTTTTACTATCAAGAACCCTTAGATAAAGAAATTATCTTGTAGTCATAAATAATGATAACCTACTGCCTATTCATTGCAACAGATTTAACACAGTTTGCAGTAAGCCAGGATTTATTTTTGGTAGCCGAAGATAAGATGTACAACAAAAAAATGTTAAAATGGGGTACAACATTCAACAATGATTTCAATCATTTGCTATAAAGTTTTTAATGGTGTCAACAAGTAGAAACTCGTGTTGGCTATTACACAAGTATATCAATAATTACTGAAATGACTTTGGACCTCATTTTCTTGAACCAACCATACACCAAGAAGGTCAAAACCTGACTCAATAATGTCAAGTTTTGGTCAGATCCAGGACAGCATCTGGGTCTGAGTCTTAAATGCCAGCCGTCAAACTTAGAAACATGATGAATTTTCAAAATGAAATTATTTATCTATTTACATCCATTAAATTATTACTTGCTTCAAACAATATATATGAACATAATGAATACAAATTGATCACACTAACTAGTTCTGATCTAAAACCAGAGAAAAAATAACCCGGCTCAATCCGAATTAAGTTTTTTTTTTTTCATTAGGCTTGGATTAAAAATGTAACCATCAAGTATGGATTGAATATTGATCCGACCCATCCCGACCTTTCTTGAAATTAAGAAAGTAAGGGTTTATTTGTGTTTTTGAGAACAGTCATGTTTTCTATTTTCAGTTTCATAGAAGAAATAAAACATTTGTGAAAACACAGTTGACAATTGGCAAGGAGAATTTTTTTTTTTTTTTGAAAAATGCGCAATTCTAAAATAGTAAAAAAGAAAAATAATTTAAAGATATTTTCTCTATTTTTCATCAAAATAAAAAAGATAATAGAAAAAAAAAAGGCTAGAGAACTTTAAAATATGAAAGTGAATGATATTTTCTTTAACTTTTTTCACCTGTCCTTTTAAAGGTATCATTTACAATGAAAATAAAAAATAGAAAATAATTTTGTTTTCACTTACCAAATGCCTAGAGATCAAAAAGTGGAACATTTGTTTTCAAAAAATAAAAACAGAAAATGAAAATGGAAAATGTTCTTGGAAACCAAATGCTGCCTAAGTGTCTTAAAAAAGAATTTGATGTAGTCTGACCAAAAATGCAATAATTTAATGTAGTTAGTAATCTAGCTGCGTTGTTACTAATAGCAAGAATGAATGTTCATTAATTTCATGCAGAATAATTTGTTGATAATGACTACAGGTGGAAACGATGCTTTCTTGCATGATATGGTAATCACACAGTTAAATCATCCAATCTATGCATGTCTTCTGTGTTGATATTTGGGTTATTATTCAACAGATTCAACCCAAGAAATCAAATGGATCAATAAAAAATAATTCAACCCAACTCAATAAAAACTAAATAAAAGTAAATCAGCTCTGGATACAATTTTGTGCCCAATTAAAATATGAATCTGGCTTCTGTTATGCTAAAATATTGTTCAACAGAACCCACTGAAAATCAGTTTCTAGAGATCAAGGGCTAACCTAGCATGTGTTTGTTACATATCTGATATTAACAAGCCTTTATGAACACTCGTGAATCATTCTTACATCTTTGCACCACATATCAGCTAGAGTTAAATTTTACCTTTAAACTAGCCAACCAAAGGGAGGGTTAGAGTTGGATGGATTGCAAATATTACAAGATTTGGTACAGAGAAAGGTGAATGTGTCCAAGAAAGGTTATATCAAATACAAGAGTCCCATACCAAAACTCGCAAGTATTCCAGTCCATGTAAATAAACAACCATAATTTCAGATAGACTCAATTTCAGACCTGGACCAGACCTATGGGTCTTTAATTTCGCAAAGAATTACAGTCAAGCAAGATCAACTGTTTAGCTGGACAAATCACACTCATCTCATTTTGGAGAATTAGATTATTATTTGTAGCTTGGATATGTACAAAATTTCTCATACCCAACCTTGCCTTCCTCTTTTGAAGTCTTTCCATATCTAGAGCAGCCTGAAAGGCTGTCTCTCCAATTACATGTACATTAACTATATAACTAAGATTTTAAATCTCATGGGATAGGACTATTCAGATTTTTGTATACAACAGGACACCACCATCATGCCCCGTCCCAACACTATGGGGCTCGAAACATGAAAACAGCCTCCATGCATGCAAAGGCAAGACTACGTACATCTAACCCTCCACGAATCCCACAATGATGGAAGCCACATACACTAGGAAACCCTTTCACATGCCTATACCCATCTTCCTCTAAATGGAATACAGGGTCACATGCAGATATAAAGGGGGAGTAATTTTATCAGTTTTCACTGTTATTCAAAGTGAAATATGTTCACAATCTTCCCAGAATGATATTTCTATAGCCAAAGACTGTCATATACTGGTAAAGAAAATAGAAAGAAATATAAAGTTCAACATGGACTTTCACTTAAGGATACTGGACAATGAGACACTTCGGCCATGCTTTCTACTAGACTCATCACTAGAAGCTGCAAGTACCTTTAGTGCCTGTTTAGATTCTGATTTCCTGCTCAATATTAAAAAAAAAGAAAGAAAAAGAGAAAATCAAGGTTTCCAGAAGTTCATTAAAATGGATAAAGGCAATACTTCTAGGACGTCAAACAATGTCATGTTAAGTAAATATCAGAGGCATGAATACCTGTTGTTTTCTGTATCTTCAGTAAGGGCAAGAATGTCCTCCTACCAAGGAAAAATAAATAAGGTTTTCTTTCAGATAGCAGGCAAAACTTTTGTTATATTTACAATTACTTACAGGAATATCAATATTGGATTGCCATGACTGATCACTGAGAATTTCACTGATCCTATAATTGGGAAGAAGGAGAACAAAAGAAATTTAGTAACAGTTAAGTGAAAAATGAGAAGTAATACTATCATCATAGCAAAAAGGAAATTTATATGCCTTTGTTTACGAATTATCTCCTTCTGCGAATCCCTAGAGGAATTGACAAGAGGTTTCTTCAAAGCCTGGCTTCTAACAAATAGTTTGCTCCATCTTGAAAGGAGGGTTCTTGCCCTGTTTGATATGTCTGATCTTCAAATCAGTTAAGTGAGTTCCAATAGGTCATCATGAGGCACAGAACAGAAGTTAGATTAAAGAGAAGTATTTTCTCGTGGCATACAAGCAATCAAGGAACACATGGCAGAACAAATGAACTACTAATATAAGTCATTTTCCAAACACACACAAACAAATGAAAATGTGTGTGTGTGTGTGTGTGTGTGTGTGTGTGAGAGAGAGAGAGAGAGAGAGAGAGAGAGAGAGAGAGAGAGAGAGCATGGGTGTGTGTGTGTGTCAATCTAAGATGGCAGGGATCCTTGATCCTTGCCAATGTCAGGGTAAGGGCAGGTCTCAAACCCAGATCCTTAGAATCAACACCTGAAGACTTTATCAACTGCACTAATTACCACCCTCGAGGATTGTCTTAAACACTGCTCGCCAGGAATTACATTTTAAGTTACTTACTACAAACATTTTACACTGAGCTACTTTAGAACTGCCTATAGACAAGCAAAAACTACAAAGATGTTAATGAAATAGCAAAACACTACATCAAGAAATTGAAAATGATTCCCTCCTCTTTATTTGATATCTCAGCTCATATCGTCCCTGTACCACATATGAATCTCTTTAATGGACTCCCTTGTTGGTAGTTACTGTCTCAAACTTCACCATAGTTACTTCTGATTGCAAGGGGCAAAGATTTCCATTTCCTTGGTAAACAATAGCACTCATAATGGAAGAGTTCATTAAGCAGATGGAGAACTTTAGAAGCAATTAAATTAGCAGTCATTATAAAGTTTGTAATTCATGTTTGTTTTTATAAAAAATGCAGTAGAAAAGAATACTCATAACGAATGGTTGAGAAAAACAGTTTCAAGTAGTGCAAGCCATCATACCAGTGGCATAAACATTTATCATACCAGTGCAATTCATCAAACAAAAGAAAACAAATAAAGCTAAAACAAGTACCTATATTTGAAGATGAAAAATTGATGATGCCTTAATTTGATCAACAAGTACATACCTGATGTCCTATAAAACCGCAGCCTGTTAACAGTTTGCAGGATAGCAGACATTTCTTCTGGAGAAGCTTTGTGCAGTGGCAGGTGACAGAGGACCTGGGTAAAAGCAACATTTTATTTGAGAAACTGTATCGAATGAAAAATAACAAAAAAAAGGCCAATAAAAATAAGAACCTTGAAAATAACAGGAATCACAGTTGTTTGTTCTTCATGAGCCGCTTGGCTCAACCATGTTGCTAAAATGGTAAGACCGCCTTGAGTTAAAAACCTGAAAATATGTCAAAGGGCACCTGAGATCGGTTAAACAATCTTTAAGTACTGTCAGCTCAAACTTTAAAAAGGCCATGGAATTACCAAATTAAGACTGCTGAATTATGAATTTGGAGGACCCATTCCATCAGCTTCACCTGTCCAGAAAATGTCTCTTCTTTCCTCATTAGATTAAAAATGCTGTCCAGAAACTTTTTATCATTGGTGTCAGTGCCAGGAACAGTCTCTTCCAGTGCTGAGTATGAAGGAGCTTCCTCAACTTTCTTAAGGTCAGTTGTGATTTGTTGGCCATCTCTCACACTACTAATAATCACTGCATTCCCAGGAACTGGTATTTGTTCCCTGATTATCATAGTGTCAGCAGAACCCACAGGGGGCTCTTTGATAGCAGGCAAGGACT
The DNA here is from genome assembly GCA_017589505.3 of Metroxylon sagu. Lineage (NCBI taxonomy): Eukaryota > Viridiplantae > Streptophyta > Magnoliopsida > Arecales > Arecaceae > Metroxylon > Metroxylon sagu. The sequence continues at coordinate 1,443,865 of JACVBY030000663.1, forward strand.
GCTCAGAACTAAAGGAGCATCTGTCACTAGACGCCCTGGATGCCTCTAATCTGGTAGCTTTATCCCGTGACAAACGAACAAGCTTTCTCACTCTTGAACGCTGGCCAGCAAAAAAATCTCTAACCTGCATGTCAATAATAAAAGTTGTAAATAAACTGCATTTCACTTTCGAATTAAATTCTTTTGTAGAAGTGAGCTCAAAGATATAGATGGGAGTGGTATGCAAGGAAAAGATCCTATAGAAATAAAATTTAACCAATCAAGAGAGTAGTGTCAACAAATGCAACTCAAAGAGGTAACAACCAATGCTACTTAAGGAGAAACTACAGATAGCCAAAGAAATATACCAGTGATGAAATGCAGGAGAAACATTGGTGTTGACATGACTTGCCGACATAAGGATACAAACCTACCACATTATTCCATTAACTAGGCTGTATGGGATACATCCTTGCTTCTATATGTCAACCAACCACATCAGTTTCCATGTTTTTAAGTCAATGCTCAGTGTTTTAAAATGCAGTGCATATGGCTGCATAAGTCCCTTGACTGCATGGTATTGTCTATATGCAGTTACTATATTGCTGTCATACCACATATGGACAGAAAGGCAGTCCACTTAGCATTAAGTGAGTATACATGCAGGCTACTTAGTATTGTTCAGCTGAGCATGCGAACTTAGTAAGAAAGCATACATGAGCTTATTTCATCATATTCAGGAGCCACAGATACAGACTGCTCTTCTATGGGCTCAGGTAGATCAGTATTGTCAAAGGCGTGCCGCATGCCTTAGGCGCACCTAAGGCATGAGGCACAAAGCACTAAGGGTTAGATGCTTCTTATACCCTAAGATATGCCTAAGGCATAAAGCGCTAAATGCTAAAAGATAAGCGCTTCTTATATCCTAAATGAGATGCCTTCATCTAGGCAAACAAGAGGCAAAATAGATGGATGCTTTAGATCTAGTTTGAAATGTAAAAAAGTACACCTTTCTTAATAAACTATATTTGTAATATTTTTTAAGTTTATCATATTTATTAGACTATGTTTTAAATGATGCAACATCCCATACACAATTATTTCCTTTATCCTATAAAAAAGCTAAAAATTGGAAGATAAAAAAATTGAACATCGAAAATTTTATTATCATCTAAGAAATGAAAGGAAAATACATCAAGGGACTGCAGATTTCAACTAAAAAAGAGAAGGCTTTCTATTGAGCTAATAAACTAAATATATTACTATTATGATTTTTTTACCTTTTTTTTATTATGTATTATAAATCTTGCTTATATAAATTATTCTACCATTTATTACGAAAATGTGCAACTCACTTCACTAATGCACGTGCTTGAGCTTTGCACCTTGCATTTAAGCGCTAAAAACCCTTTGCTTTTAAGTGCGCCTAATGTTTTTAACAATACTAAGGTAGATGAAGCTGGTTCAAGCTGATGATTATGTTTGATATGGATCTTAGGTAGGCATGATACGAGTTTTAATAATTTTGAATATTGATTATGTTATAATTATTACTATTTGATATTATGTACTAAGTAATAAGCACTAATTTTTCGTTGTTATTGTTATTAATATTTCTATTACCCATCTAAAAAAATATTGCTATCATTATTCTTGTAAGTATTATAATTAACATATTATATATGTTTAAATATTTTGAAAAATAATAATTATTTATGCATCCATAGATGCAGTCCACGTATCGCATATGCACAATGCGGTCCATTGACTGCCTGCATACCGCATCAGCCTATTAAAATACTTTTTACGCTCATGGGGATCAAGGTAAGCTTTCCAAAAGTGGTCAATGCATCAAACAAACGATTCTCCATCAAATTGTGCCTCTAGAAAGGCAAATGAATTGGAAATTTTAAAAATTTCAGTTTTTGACCTGCATCAATTCCTTCCACTGCATAGAACTTTTTCTCAAGCTAACCAGAAAACAAGCAAGCTTGAATTCTAGATTCCAAAAATAATAATAATAATAAATTAATTAAAAAAGGAAAGATCTTAATGTTCAAATTGAGAACACTCAAATATGCAAGATGAAGACGTTCTTGTCTTTTTGGTTAGGAGAACAAACACAAACTAACATGTCTTGTCCTACCCATTAGAGGCTGATTTTGCGAATCCTTCTTGACCAAAATCTTTTTTTTTTTAAAAAAAAAAAGGGGCTTCCCTTAGAAGTTTTCTCTTTTATTTTGCTTGTAGTTTCTTGATTTTGTAGTTCCATGACTTATATTAAATCAAAAATCAACCCCTATTGGGTGCCTTAAGAAGTACTACTAAATATATTTTTTTTTTAATATAAGTCATACTCTTGCATCATTAGTTGTTTGGTTCTGCAATTAGATCTCATAAAAGCCCCAAATCATGCAATTAAAATTTTGCACTTCAACCAAAATTTTCCACTTTAAACAGAATTTTCCAAAGTCACATTTCTCTGGAGAAGCCGACCCTAACTAATTTGGAATTAAGGCTTTGTTGTTATTGTATATTTCTCTAAAGAGCTAAAATGGATTAGATTTGGATCAGATACAGTGTATGCATGTCCCTATTCATTTTTGTTTGGCGAATATAGATGCATATATGAATATTAGTTTGATATAAAGATTCATAACCGTATTTATTGTGAACAGATGCAGATACAGATCGGACATTGAATGTACAAACATAAAAAAAGATGTAACTCGAAAAGTTAAACTTTATGATCATCAAATCAAAGATATTACTAATCAAAGGTGAATTGAGTCGGTACCCTATTAATATGGCCACTTATTTTCTTTAAAATATTCATGAGTGCCACATAAGATCAAGTAAGATTAGAAGCAAATCTGGATATTCCGGTCAAATCAAATAAATGTACATTCATATCCGTATTAGTTTTACTTTGGTGGACACAAATATGGATACTAGTCTAACGCTTAAATTTGTACCTATATTTGGATATATTTTAATCCAAAAACAGACCCCTTTTCTCTCTATATATGTCATTTTACATTTTTTCCATTTCTAGGCCTTCTATTTTTTAACTGAACCGCTTTAACAAATCTAAAAATAAAAATTCAAAAATTTAAATTTAGGAAAATGATAGAAACATAATTTTGAAAATAAACCTTAAAATGTAGGCTTTATCAAATAACAAGCATAGAAACAAAGCAAATTCAAGCTCAAGATTTCATTGCCATAGTGTACCATGAATAGTAATTATAGTTAATGAACAAAGTGATGAAAACCATTAAAAAAGAAACACCTGAGAGCTTAAGCACAAACACGGATGTACTAACGTCCTTATATAATAACTAGAATGCCAGCTACATAGAGCTAAAGACCAAAAAATGGAAGAGAATTATTGCTTCTGCATGGCTAGGGCCAGAGAACTATCATTCTTAGATGGCAACAAGAAGTTAGATGAGAAGCGAAAGCACATATAATTACAAATGAAAGAAAATCAGGTTGTCTTAATTTCTTTTTTTTTTTTTAAAGAAAGCAGACAACCTGTGTTACTGTAACTCCACACAAAGCACTGATCTCACGAGTTTCCTTCTTGCCAATGGTATCCTTCACAGAGAAAATTGACTGCATATAATTTACTGCTTTCGGGTTCAGCAAGTCCCTTGGTTTTTTTCCTGTAAAAAACCCCACAAAATATCAAACACAGCAGAAAATAGATTTCATTTGTATCAGTTGAACATCAAAAAACAACTAGAAGGCAAAAAATATCAAGCAATTGTGGAAAAAGATAAAATTCAAATATGCCGATTGCCAAGCACTTTAGAATTATAAAAATTGGAATGGTAGAATGTTACAGCAAAGGATATAACAGTAAAAACACTTGAAAGATAAAATTTGGCCCATATGTTGACACCTATGAATTTGAAAGAATTTGATATTTTAAAGGCCATAAAAACATTGAATGGCTAATGGAAGGTGAAGTGCATGATGAAGCAGTGATGGTTCCAGCAAAGGCTACAGGATTCTGGAAGTAAAATGCACTGCAAAGTCTTGCATACAGACTTTCAGTACAGTTTGATACAGTTCAGTCGAAAAAAATATTATTATATGATTATTTAGCATTTACTTCCTCAATGGCTCAACCTTTTCAGTTATAGACTTTTGGTTCGAACTGATTTTTTTTATTTCAGCATAACATTTTAGATTTTCAATGGATCGAACATAAATCAGCTAAAACCTTAAGCCCTGAAGATGATAAACTAATTTCTCATGTAAAAGCCAAATAAAGTAATTAGTAAAAAAAGACTAAATGGTATTTTGCGGTGAGAATTCAAGAAATCTTTGGCCACGACTAGAAAAGAGCTCTAGATTTTGTTCAATTACTTTAGTTTTTACCCTTTTCTTTAAGGTTCAGTTAGATCGTTATATGAAATGGAATTACTCAAGCAGCTGAATATCTGGAAATAATCCATTTTCTTGATAATGAGTTCTGCAGTCTGACAAAATAACGACCCCAAACAAATACAATAACTCACCTATTTTTATGGACAGCGCTCCAGCAGCCTGCATGCAAAACAATATGCAAATCAGTGACTTCCCTGTTCCATAAACAAACACAAGATCCCATAAAAGACCCAAAGAAATATCTAGCTAAAATTATAGAGTACCAGTACAATGAATGAAAGGTCAATTAATGAACTGCCTTGATAGAATACACTAAGATGTAGGTTCACAATATCAACAAATTCAAGCACACAACTCATGGTTGTCTACTGCATTTCAAACATATCCTTAAAACCTTTGACAACAAAAGCTTGTTTAGTGGCTGGCTAGCTGGCAGGAACGCATTGACAAACAGACATTAGGCTGTTACATATTCCCGATTTCAAAAGTCGCCACCTTGCTCTTCACAAAGGTCTAAAATCGAAAAGAGAACATGGGTGATCAAGGAATTCCATGGCACGGAACCTGAGCATATTATATCAAGGCAACAAGCATAACATCATAAGCTAAATGAAGTTTCACAGCCATTCTACAAATTCATACCATGCATAAGCAATGCCAATATGGCAGAAGATGATAAGCAAACATAATATGCATCAGGCGTTGAAACCCTAAATTCCTTAAAAAAACAAATTTTTAGAACACTAAATCAAAGATTCTTCAAATCCCGAAGATTTTCTTTCTTTTCCTTCATTTGTCCCCATGCAGCATCCGAAAAGGGCACAAAGAAACCCAAAAACACGAGAAAACCCTAAAGCTCGGCTGCGGACGCACCATTTCCTGGGAGAGGGGGTTGACGCCCGTGAGCCTGCACTGGGCAACAACGAGCTTCTGGAGCTGCTCTATCTGGCTGTGGAAAAGCTCCTTCTGCGAGTTGACGAGCGCCGTGAGGGACTCCGACGAATTGCCGGCGTCCAATTCCAGGAGCGCATCCTCGGAAACATCCGGAACGAGCGCCATTTCCGATCCAAACGGCGGAACCGCTCCAGCGCCCGAGCATTAGGGATCCGAGGAAGCGGATGGGAGGGGCCCCAAATCCAAACGCGAGCCCTGGCGAGCCAAGGAAGGAGCAGAGAGAGCCACGATTAGGGTTAGGGTTAGGGTTAGGGCTTAGAATATTTTCCGAGAGAAGGGAGGCGGGTGGGGGTTAGGAGATGAGAGAAAGAGAGAAAGGGGAGGAGGGGGGAAGAACACAGACGCTTAATCCGCCTCCGACGGGGAAGGCAGCAGCGGCGCGCGCTGCAACGAGAGAAAAACCAAGCAGCTTTTAGGAGGAAGAACGCCTCCAGGCCTTGGATGGCCCGTAGTAATTTTTATTTTTTCCATTCCATCATATTTATTTATTTATTCATTCATTCTCTTTAAAGAAAGAATTTAAGGGAAAAAAAAGTTGCATCAATTGTTTGCCTTTTTTTTATATATAATTAAAAAATTTAAATCCAAATAATTTAAAATGTTACATTTAATTATAATTTATCTTAAATTTTAATAAATTACAGCATATTATTTGATTTGATGTTTACATTTAACTATCATGTATTTTAAATAATATCAAATTATACCCATGTAAAAGTTTGGGTAGCACATTAAGTAAAGTTTGGATAAGTTTAAAATGCATGGAAAGTTAAGTGTAACATTTTAAATTATATGGATGTAATTTAATCGTGTTTGAAATATATAGTAGTTAAGTATAAATATAAAACCACATGGCCATAATTTGATAGAATTTACTATATATAGTAATTAAATGCAGTATTATAAATCGTATGAATGTAATTTGATAATACTTGAACCACGGGATAGTAATTTATACTCTATCCTAAAATATAAGCTGGTTATGGATTGATAAAAAAATGAAATCATTTCAAAATATAATATAATGTAGTGCAAAGAGATGATCCGGCTTAAGATTTTGAATAAATGTTTGCTTAACTAAATCTTCAATATATTTTCTTGTTTTTTATTTATATGTTGTTTGTCAATGTATGGATAAATTCAAATGATTTTATAAAAAGTTTATTAAAATTAAAATACTATAGTATATTATTTTAAAATAAAAATTTTAATTACTATCAAGTGAACTAGATTTTTTAAAAAAATATATTTAATATAATATTTGAATCTAAATTTGAATAAAGCAAACCTAGTTGATATGAGTTATTATACAATCTATATTATATTATTAGGTGATAGAGGAATATATAATTTGGTCAGTCAAATTCTGTAATAAGAATATTTTTACATCTTCGCTCCACAAATATTTATTAAAAAATATATAGTTAAGAGTTCATGTATGTTTTTTATTTATTTCTTTGACTTTGTTTCTTGTTATTTCTCCATCTCTTGTCCATGTTCCCGACTAATAGGACTTTTTTAAAAATTAAAATTAAATAATATTATTTACCTAATCCATATATAAGGCGTTGTATTATATATGTTATTTAATGCTTAAACGCTATATAAATTTAAGCAACTTTATTTTCTTATCACAAATTATAATAATGATATCAAGAACTTCACTCAAAAAATCATGATATCTATGAACCTTATGCACCATGACTATTTTATGTCATTGGAATGAATATTAAAGATGGTAAAGGGACATATTCACTAAAATAATTTTCTAACCCCATTATCGCATGAGAGAGTGAAAGAGCATGCATTCAAAATAATTTAGTATTAGAGAAATTAGTGCCTTATTTGCTTATTAGGAGGGTGACATAAATACTTTCTAAAAACTTTTGTTTATAAATAGATCCCATGCATATTTACGCAAATACTAAAAACTTTTATTTTTAAGAAGTATTTGATTGCTTATAAGTGGGCATCAGAAGTGTCGGACTAAGTCCATACATAACCATTAAGTTGTTATATAAATAAAGTCATATAATAAACTCCAACCAAACTCTCTATACTCATTTGTTTGTTATATATATTAAGTTTGTTTCATAAAAATATATGATAAACTTACACCAATCTCTTCGTATTTATGTCTATATATGGATGATAACTTATTTTAGTCTATCAACCCTAAATCAAATTTCCGCATAGTATTAGAGAAAGATTTTCTTGCTTAACCTAGCCACTACAACACCAAGCCTTCCTCACTTATCTTCCCTATGGCCTCTAGTTCCAATGCTAAGTCCAATGCCTTTTCAATTGTTTTTGCAGATGATGTCAATAACTTTTCCTTCCTACATCCCTCGAATAATCCTAGAATGAACCTCATAGACCATCTCCTCATGGGTCAGAATTATTCCACTCAATGTCATGCAATGCTCATGGCATTGAACAATGTCTTATTACAACATTCTTGGACATTTGAAGGAGATCTATTATAAGTTAAATGGCTACTCTCTTATCTATAAATCTGGTCCTAGAATTCAAAACAAAAGCAAGTTGTTAGCTCATCTCAAACCATACCTTCTAAGATTTCTACATAGCAGTTAACATTTAAAAAATATTAGCAACTACTCTATTTACTTGGTGAGTTAAATCCAAAGTTGCAGACCAATCTTGCAAGTTCTTTATTCCTTAACTTTGTTGCCATTCCTTCTTCCTCATTGGTGATTAACACTGGGACCATAGACCATGCTACTTTCTCATCTAGCAAACAAACCAATTATAAACATCCTACTTCATGCCCTTCATTTATTTGCATTTCAAATGGCAATTTTGTTCCTATTTCAAATACTAGCTCTGTTTGACTGATTTCTACTTTATCACTTATAGATATTTTACATGCATAGCAATTCAAAGTCAAGCTTCTCTTAATTCATAAAATTACTAAACTTTTAAGTGGCGTTTGGTTTACAGTAATGTAATATTATCAAAAATCTTACATTTCTATTAATTTTACACTAAATAATCAAATTCTTAAGAATAAAAAATTATCGTATTTTATTCATAATAACAAAATACAGTAATTAATTTACTATATTTTTTAATTTTGTTTAAATTTTATTATAAATCTTTTTTATCTTTTAGATGACCCTCTCTTATTTTTGCTAGAATATGAACTATTCTGTTAAAAATTAAGATTCTTTGTAAGCTAATTTTAGAAATAGCATATCTTTAAATATTATAAATATTTAATATATATTATATAAATTATAATATATTTATAATATTATTAAATATCTCATTATATAAATATATAATAGTGTTTAAAATATTAAATATTATATTAATAATAAATTTATTATTATAATAAATATTATATTATTTATTCAATTAAAATATAAATATAATAGTAAATATTTAAATATTGTCTAGTGTAAATTAAATATATGATCTTATTAAGTATTATTAAATATTTATATGAAAGTCAAGAGTGTAATTTAAGATTACCAGTCTTTGATAATCTCAAATATCCATCTTTTAGATTGAAATCAAATTATCATAATTTATGTTAATCTTAAATTACCGAGAAGCAAATATTATCGCTCAATTTACCCTGTCTAATTATCAAATATGGTAATTTGTATAGTAATCTTACATAGTAATCTTAGATTACCAAAATAGATTACCATAAATCAAATGGCTCCTTAAATTTTTCCATAACTTTTTCCCTTTTTTCCTTTTTCAAGACTTCTTGATGAAGAAGGAAATTGGTTGAAGCCATAAACATAGGGTCTCTAATACCTTGGCATCCCCTCCACCTACAATTCGCTTGCATGCTCTCTCAATTTGAACTGTAACCCAAATGACTAAATAACCCTTCTTAGGAGCATCTCAATAAAGTAAGGAACATTTAATTTTGTCCATCCAATAACAATATGCATATTTGTCATGTTTGCCCTCTTGTAAAACAAACTAGATTAACTTTTCTTTCTAGTTCCATTTCTTCTACTGAATGTTTTGAGTTAATTTCTTTAGATATTTGAGGTAGTTATTCTCTTGCTTAAGGTAATGATCCTCATTTTTTGTTTAACTATTTTTGAAGTCTGCTCTCATTGTACTTGAATGTTCTTTGTGTGTTTTAGGTCTAGCATTTACTCATAATATGCCCCTTTTTTCCTTAGGTTTGAACATAGTTCAATTGGTCAATTAAACAAAATCCAAACCAATAATGGGTCTAAATTTTTCTCCCATGCCATGCAATCATTCTTTCAAGATGCTAGTGTAGTGCATCAACATAATTGCATTATGGCTCCACAACAAAATAGCATCTTAGAATGGAAAAACATACGCCTTCTTGAAATTGTGTTTGCACTTTGATTTCAAGCTGGCCTTCCATCTTCTTTTGAGGGAGATTGTCTTCTTACTATATTAATTTAATCAATCATGTCCCACTCCTTTATTTCATGATTCTATGCCTTATGAGGTACTTTTCAAAAGCCTCCATTATTTGATCATTTGCTAGTCTTTTGGTGTTTATGTTATGCAACAACTCAGTATCTTCAACATGATAAATTTGCACCTGGAGCCAAACATTATACTTTTGTTGGGCATTGAAATGACCAAAAAGGACATCAAAACTTTGATCTTGAAAACTAAACATCACTAATAGGAATGTTGTCTTTTATGAAACTACTATATTTTCTTTTCGAGCAACATTCATGTCTAGTACCATGTTCAATCTCATATGCTCTATCTCTCAATTTTGGACTACCTTAATCTAAATGATTCTCTTACTAATTCAACATCTCCAAATCTTTGTTCTACTTTCTCTCAATTCATTATAAACCACCACCACCTGAATCTTCTTCTAGATGTCTATTCAATATCGTAATGCAAACCACTAACTTACTAGCCCTTCGATTACAGCCCTACATACCATTGCAAAAAATATTGAAATATCTCTGACCTCTCTGGATCGTGTTATAGCTTCTTTAACCAATCCCAAAACTTTTGTCTCGCGTACTATCGACTCCACCACTGATACTACACATCCAATCTTTTCTCAAGATGTGCCAGTTCAAACAATCCATCATTCAATTATATTGATATATCCTTTAGCACACTTATGAGATACATATTGTGGGATTATTTGTTCCATCCAATCTACTTATTTTGAGGTTCATGCTCTCTCAAGCAAGTTTTCCATTTCTAATTTCTTATCTTAGACTCAACTTAGTCCCAAATATTGAGCATTTTTTTCTCTATCTCCATTGAATAGAAACTTACATCCTTTACTAAGGTCAATAAACATCCTCGGTAGATAGAGGAGATGATGGTTGAGATTAAGGCTTTAGACCAAAGAAATACATGGTCTTTCATTGGCTACAAAAGGGTGTATGAAATCAAATATCAATTGGATGGACCAGTTGAATTATAAATGGAGAAATTAATTGCTAAAGGTTTTACCTAAATAAAGGGCACAATTGTAATGAGACTTTTGCTCATATTACTAAACTTGTCACATTCTAATACTAACTTATTATTACCTTAGTTTGTGGTTGGCCATTATTTCAACTTGATATCAACAATGCTTTTCTTATGGTGACATAGAGGAGGAGGTGTACATAAAAATTCCTTCTAGTTTTGTCAAACATGGGGAATATACGGTTTATCGATTGAATAAATTTCTATACAATCTCAAATAGACCTTTGGGAATTAGTTTGCAAAATTTTCCTCTACTTTGATTAATTTTGATTTCAGATACTCTAAAGTTTTTTTTTTATTCACTACTAATTGAGGATCCTAATTAGCTATTATCTTAGTTTACATTGATGATAATATTATTACCGATAATGACTCTACTTTTATTTCCTTGCTGAAGAAATTTCTTCATTTTTGTTTCATGTCAAGGACTTGAGTCCTCTCAAATATTTTCTTAGCATCAAGGTCTCTCACTAAAAATAGTGTATTTATCTCTCAACAAAAGTATGCATTGGATAATATTTGTAATATGGGTAACTTTGGTAGGCATCTAGATGATTTTCTTATCAAGCAGAATGTTAAGCTCAAATCTAATGATGAAACTTTACTCAATAATATTTCTTCTAAATATTGTCGATAGGTTGGTCATCTCCTACATCTGACCATCATATGGTCATACATTATCTACCCTATCAATATCTTAAGTTAATTCATAAGCAATGCATAGGATATACAATGGACCATTGCTATTCGAGTTCTTTATAACATTAAGTTATTTATAAGATCAAAAATTCTTTTATTATCATAAAACTCTCTTACCTCCGATGCTTACTTCGATTTGACTTGGGAAACCTACTCTATCACTCAACGATCGATCATAGGTTATTGTACATTTCTTGATTCGAGTACAATTTCTTGGAAATCCAAAAAACAACTAATTGTCTCTCACTTCTTCATTAAAGCTGAGTATCATGCCATGAACTCCTTCGCTTGCTAGATCACTTGATTACACACTTGTTGGATGATTTATATGTACCTCATCATCTAGCCACTATTTATTATAACAATCAAGGTGCTATAAAAATAGATTGCTATTCATTCATAAGAAAATCTAACCTAGCACCATTAAGGCTCAAATGTTCCATCCTCGCACCACCTAGTCGATGTCTTCAAAAAGCCTTTGGGAAAGTATTGTTTCCACTCTCTTATTCATAAGTTATTCCATGCTATCCATTTTCCAATTGGAAAGAAAGTATTGGACTTAATCTAAGTATAACCATCAAGTCGAATAAATAAACTCATAGAACAACCTCATACCAAACTATTCATACTTTCAAGTTATTGTATAGATTAAGTTTGTTTCTTAAAATTATAGGATAACCTCATACTAATCTATTTATGCTTATGTTTATACATAAATGATAACTTTGGTTTATCATCCTTAAACCAACTTTTCATGCAAAATCATTTTGGATAGATGAGAAATCACGTTTAAGTGTGATTGCCCCAAGTTAGTTTCCACTTGAAGTATAATCGAGCTTAAATATGTTTAAGGTGACTAAAGCTAGTAAGAAATAAAGTGATCCTCTACCATTTCAATCAACCAAATATTTTGTTGTGATCTAGTTTGTAGTCAAAGAAAATAGAGCCACCCTTTTGTTTATAAGCTCAACTTACCTTAAACATGTGCAATGTAGTAAGAAATTTTTGTTTGATAAGTTCTATACGGTTGTCTAACTTTGGTTAATTCCTATTATTTGCATTATTGAATATTTTAAAAAAACATATATCAAAACTAACTAAATGGAGTATTTTTTTTCAGTTAGACCTTTTTTAAGCTGAGACTTATATAATGGTTCTATGAATTGGCAAAAATATGCATGTATTAATCTAAATTTTCCTATGGTTACTTGAACTAACAGCATGCATGTTTGAGCTTGCTTCATGTGATTTTTCTTTCTTTTTCAAAATCTCTTTTACTCTTAGCTACCTTATTGCATATTTCAAAAATATTGATCCAAAGTAACTATATTGTAAATTCTATATATGTTGATTATCAACATTTTTTTTTCCCTCAATGTAAATGCCTTTGCTATTCACCTATTTTCTCGTTAGACATATAGCATAGTTAGCAAGGTATTTAGCTGTCTGACAATGCATATGTCTTAAGTTATAAATACTTTTAAAAAGCTTCCTGTCATTTAGGGAGGCTAGCATTCACGTCTGTCAATTATACTGATTGGTGAATAGGAAGGGTCATATCTATTAACATGAAACACTATAATTTGAGGCATATATTTAAAGAAAAATAAAAAACAAAAGAAATTTCTTAATCATTGCACATGTTAATTGATCACCAACACAATTGAAAAGCAATGCAGAATGCGATGATTTCCATTTATTACATCAGAGAATGAGGATCAATTTTTTTTTTTTTCTCAAGAAAACAATGAATATATTAATTAATACTATTTCATAAAGCATATGCAATAGGACCAAAATAGCCAAAGAGACTAACAAAATATCCAAGATTACTTTCTAAATGCTTCTTTAAGCATCAAATTGACAAGTGAATGGGATCATTTATTGATATTAAGTTATGGGTACCAAAAATTTATCTATATTTTCCTTCTCTTTCCGGTTGGGGAGACAATTGATATGTATTTCATTTCTTACTTTTCTTTGAACTTCTAAGAGTATCTATGTAACTCATGGATATTAGGTTGCATTATATTGGTAATTTCCCTAATAAACTGATGTATTATCAGACTATAAAGGTTGAGCGATAGAAAGATATACTATTGGTCAAAGTTATCTCCTAATAATCTTATTGTTTAATCTTCGATGAATAGTATTAATTTATTTAAAAAAGTTATGTTCATATATAGAGAACTATATTTTATATTGATGCTTGAACATATGCTATTATTATCCATAAAAATTCCTACTTAATAACATTGAAAAATATTGGTATTGTTGTGTGTCCTTACCTTTATTTTTATTAAAACTTTCAATAGATAGGTAGCTGTCATGTAAGATTCTAATATGGTCATAAAATTTGTTAACTACTCTATTACTTCAAATGACGTTGGTATATAATATTGTGTAAACGTTATAAAACTCTATTGTCTTTTAAGTAAAAAGAATTTATTAATGATGCATCATCTCACCATGATATTTATCTTTTATGCTTAGGTTATTTGTCTTAGTAACTATTTGTTTTTCCATGCAGTAATTTACACAATTGAATACCAAAAAAGAGGTCTTCCATATGTTCATATGTTGGTCTTCCTCCATGCAGACGATAAGCATTCGAGTCCATCATAAATTGAATGCATCATTTCAGCTGAAATTCCTAATAAGAGTTAAGACTCAGAAGGATATTTAGCAATTAAGAATTTTATGATGCATGAACCACATGGAGTACTCAATTCTAATGCACCTTGCATGGTAAAAGACAAGTGCACAAAATATTTTCCAAATAAATTCTATAATGAAACTACAATTGATGATGATGGGTTCCCAATATATAAAAGAAGAGATGGTGGAAATTTTGTGGTGAAGAAAGGAGTTTAGTTAGATAATAGATCTATTGTACCATATAACCATGATCTCATTGCCAAGTATCAAGCTCACATTAATGTAGGATGGTGCAATAGATCACAATCAATCAAGTATTTGTTCAAATATATCAATAAAAGCCTAGATCATGCTACTGTAACAATTAGTAAAAATGTCATTCATAATAGTAACTCAATTCAACATACAGGAACCAAAGTTGATGAAATAAAAGCATATATAGATGCGAGTGAGGCCTATTGGTGGATTTTCTAATTTGACATGAAGTACCATGAACTAGTTATTGAAAGACTATGCTTCCATCTTTCTGGTGAAACAATATAATCTTCTCTAAGTCAACAAATTTGGAACAAATTATCAATAGTCCAGATAAGGGGAGCAGATGTTAAAAAGCAAGACATTGAATTATTGCTTAGCTAGTAACTACCAAAAACAATTGTTGTATTCTATTGTTTAGTCTAAGTCATGCAAATCAGTCATTGCCACTTACAAAACTCTACAGGAATGAGACAATTAAAATTACCTTATGGGGAGAAGCATCTAAATAAATAGATGTAGAAATGTTTTATCAAAATTTAGGACCTTTTATTGTCATTCTAATATCCATTACAATTAAAAAGTTTCAAGGTAATACTATAAACACTGTGAAAGTTTTCAAACTCAATAATTATATCATTAATGAATTTCTTACTCTCATGGGCCATCTAATATTGTTATTAACGAATGCTACAAAGGTTTATGTTAACCTACAAATTCAACAGACAGCACAACTATTAGAACAATAATACCAGCTTTTCTAAAACAAGTACCTTTTTAATTATTTTATTTTCTTCTTCTACATTCTGATTATGTGTACACTTATAGGTTTTCAAGTAACAAATATGAAGTCCAACTATTGACATTAGAACAAAAAAACTGGCTGACAGTTGAAGAATAGATATCCTACAATAGAAAATTGATTCAAGAGATCCTCAATATAATGATGAGATATATTTAGAACGTACTGCATAAAACTGATAATAAAGAAAATAATTCATCATACAAGGCTTAGAAGCCGTGTAACAATCAAAGAAATTGATACTCAATTTAGATGGTGCTATATTACATGCGAAACATGCAATAAAAAGGTTTCGAAAAGAGAAAATACTTATCGGTGCCATAGGTGCAATAAAAAACCTATATTTTGATTGCCTCAATAAAAACTCTCCAATTAAATTACATGAATATCATATATTATTGGTTCTCAAAAATAGGACTAAATAAATAATATGCTTTTTAGCAAATACAAAATAATAGATAAAAGTTCAAGATGCAACTATAGAAACAACATTTGTTTTATTTGATGGGAAAGCAGAAAAATTGTTTAATGTTAGTACAAATGATTTGCTTGCCTCAAATGATGGTGATATATATGCGATTCCACATATTCTGCAAAATATCCTAAGAAGGACTCTGGTGTTTCAATTAAGGTTGACGGATTATAATCTGAAAGAATGATGGCAAAAGTATATTATTACGAAAATATTTCTGCCAAATGAATCACTCGAGAACCAATAAATCCTTGAAAAAGTGGAATATGTAAGTGAAATTTCAACTCTGATTGCTAAATTAGTAATATAAAATAAAGTCATATCTCCATTATAGCATATTAACTTCAATGATAGGAACTATTAGAAAAAGAAACTGCCACATCAACTACCGCATCAATTGATCAAAATATATTACTCGCACCTGTGAAACAAGTGGTAGGACAGTTCAATAACATTTACAAATCAAATGCACTAATTTCATTACATAAACTAGTAATTACCACATAAATGATAGTAGGAAGCAAAAGACAACAAATTGAAGGGACTAATAGCTAAAGTACAAGATGCAGAGAAGGTAATGCATGCAATAGTTAGCAAAAAAATAAGTCAATTAATCTATCTTTTATGTTTAACTAAGAAAAAAATTAATGGTTTAATAAGAATTCATAGATGCTGTTCACCTCCTAAACAACATAAAGAATACATCAGGATGATGAGTCTGATAAGATTGACAAGTAGCAATTGACAAGAACCAAAAGGACAATAAAAAGAAGGATTATTTATAACAATGATGATTTTGAACTAGAAAATTAAGTTTTCTTCTATTCTAATGCGACTAATGCTATTTCTAATATTTTGTGCTTCTATTTTTAGGAACAAAAAGAAAACAAATTATTTTGCCAGCATTCATATATGCTATGTCTGACTTACAATAGTAGCATATTTTGATAGGTAGAGCAACAAACCTTTATTCTATTTAACCTCACTGTAGCAAGCAACCCAACACAAAATAATGCATCATTATCGATCGTTTCTTTTTTTTTTTTTCAGCTGACAACTTATCTACAGTTACTTTTTATGCTAGGCTCCTTTAAAGGCACATTTGGTTCATAGGTATGGGATAGAATAGAAATTAGATTTCATTTCTAAATAAATGGATATACTATTCTGATTTTCATACCCAAGTTTAGTTCATGTAAAAATCAAAAGGTGGCATATGGTGCTGATAGTTCAAAACGTCTTTATCAACACCTTGGTTATGGTGACAATCTCCTCCTTTGTGAGGTAAAGGAAGAGGTTGAAATTGTGCTTGTATATGTGGTTAGAAAGGAAACAGAAAAAGTTAGCACGCCTTGATGATGGCTACAATAGCAGAGAAGGATAAGGATTTGTCCAGGTGGAGGCTGAGGGCAAGAGTCTTATACTAGCGCTAAATGAAGGGGAGGTAGAAGAGTGGGAGATATGAAACCTTGCAATGATCAAAGGGGTTGATGTAGAGGATCCTGAGGATAGGAACCATATGAGAGATTTCATTGAGTTTGGTGCAGAATTGGGTAATGTATTTTACGTACTTGAGGGTGGACTTGAATAGTGAGGACTAGAGCTTCTGATGCAACACAAGATACAATAAATAGATATTATGACCAATAGAATTATGCCAAACTTTCGTTGGCAAGAATTTTGATAATTGAATATTTATTTTTATTTCCTTTCCTATAAGTGAGCATACTTGCTCACAAAATTAAGAGGATTTTAATGCATTTTTCTTTAAATTTTTCATTAAAGATAGTATCAAATTTTAGCTGTGTTTCTATATTTATATTTAAATAATTCTAACATATTTTGCTATATCAAGTAATATTCTTGGAATGATTTTTCATATTTCCTCAATATCATGGTCTATATATATTCTCTTAATTCATTGTGAAAAAGACTTTTTAAGATAATAAAATTTATTTTATAAGAACTTTCTTCATCAATGAAGAGTTTTTCAATCTAAATTACTTCAATTTTTTCTTAAGTTTGATCTCTAAGTACAATTTATGTCGATCAACTCGTTTTACAATATTCACGATGCATTACCTTTTCCTCCCAGGATTTTTATCGAAGGGCCTCCATCTCTTGATTGTCCAATGTTGGAGTCTCCTTAGACACCACATCTAGCACCTCCTCAAATGGTGGCACCATCAACAACAGCAATTGCAATGGTGGAATTGGTTCAACATTCATAAAAGAAAAAAGAAAAGAAAAACGATGCCTTGCACACCTTCGCCAACGATAGGCTTTGGAAAATAAGAGCTTATGTCTCAAGAGGCTAAATGGAATGCTACCCTTTCAAAATATGAATTTGCTATTCTAAATAAAATAATAACAAGAATGCAAATTTTGCAAACTAAATGCATGAAATGATAGAAAATCTGCAAACTTGCAGCCACAACATAATTAGCAGTGTCACGATGAAAAATGCTGCAAAGAGTTTGTAACATACATCAATTTTGAGTTTTGACAACTCAATCAGACAAATAAAACATAGAATGTAGAAGCTAAATGGTAAGGTCGCTTTCCTCAATCCGTGGCAAAACAGATCTTCAGCCTCTCCTGGCCCCATTCACAGTGCAAGCTGAATGAACCAATCAAAGTATCTAACAAGTTGATCCAAACTGCCCGGCCTCGTCGAACTGACGAACTAATCAACTGGGTCAGAATGGACAAATTCGTCTACGACCTGTTGAAGCCTAGATGATCTCGCTGCCCCCATCAAATGCATAACGCCACAATTAATTCATATTTTTATTTTTTTTTGGAAGCACTCAGTATTTTGCTCGGATCTGGTTACCCTAAGTTTTTCCAAAACCAGTTTACTATAAATCCTGAAGGCCTTTGCCAGAGAAGATCAGGGAATCACAGTCATCCGTACCCTCTCTCATGTGCATACCACATGTCAGACTCTAGTCCAACAAAACTAAAACTAGAAACGAAATTGTCTTTACATGAAACACGCACCATACATCAGTTTTAAGATGACATCACTATATAAGGAGTACGAGCTATTATATGTTTTTTTGCATATACCATATAATACATTCACAATTTATATACATTGTTGAAAGAAGAAGAAACTTTATAGATTAAGAGAAGCTTTGTGGGACACCTTCAGCTTCAAGTGCAGACGGTCTGCCTTCGTTTAGCCATCCTTTCTAAATTCTCAGAAACCATCGCAGTTAGGTTAGGATCCTCAAATTTGATGCTTAAGCTGAGCCTGAGAGAAAGCAGCAATTAGTAGTTAAGACTACAGACAATCAACAAAGACACCTGAACCAATAAAAGTATAAAAAAAAAGTAGTAGCGTGCTGTTTAATTAAAGCAGGACAAGCCAAGCTGGATCTTTAATTAGCACAACACAATGTTTATCCAAATGTAGTTAAACTTTAAAATAAATTTCTCAAACAAGTAGCGCAGAAGCTAGCAGTCTAAACAGGAAAGACGGAAGAAAAAGCTAAATAAGCGGTTCATATACTTGGGGTCCAGAGTTATTTTCTGAATTTCCCTGATGGCTGAACTGGCAGCATACAGAGACATCTTTCCCACCTGCAGAAAAGTTCAAAGAGAACATGTTGAGCTGGAGAAAAAACCACCAAAAAAGACAGCATAAAAAATTTCAAAAACTTCAATTTGCCAAACCTCCAACATCTTAAGTTTTGCCTCATGGTCATTTGGAAGGCAACGGATCTCTTGAGCCATGCGAGCAGACTCCCCTAAGCTCTCAGGAGATAAAAAATCAAGAGCCAACTGTACAGAAGACTAGATTCAAAGAGGAAAAGGATGAATTTAGCGACAGTGAATGTTGCAACATGAGCATGCCATGATAAAGACCAACTACATGCTTGCAAATCCAAATTACTATAGACTGTTTCACGCCATTTAACTGCCTACAGAATAAAAATCAAAATTAGGAATTCCAGTACTAAAGGGTCATAAAATAATTCATGGGTTTGATACAGAGCTAATCTGCTCATCCATCTCCAACCCACCAAACAATCCACCAGAGAATGTGTATTCATAAAAATAATAAGACTTGCTTGTGGTCTCTCCCTCTCACCATACAAAAAATGCCATCACCACTGATAAATACATGGAGTGCCAACATTTGTGCATATACAGATATGACATTGATCAATTATCAGTGCCATGCACGAGACACGAGTTTTCTACAATAAGCATTTAAACTAAATCTATATTTTTCAAGTATTTCAAAGCATGCAGTATCTTTTCTCAACAGCATCACTGCCTAGGTTTGTTCAAAGCAGAAGGCTTTCATAGTCAGGATCAAAGAACTACTATTTATTGCTGAAGATTATGGCTACGACAAAGTTTATGAGGCCACAGAGATATCTGCCTATAGTTGTGTATTAAAATCGGATGCGTTTGTGAAAACACAATCAGATTGAACAGAAAAGAAATGAAGTGTGGTTTGCAAACTAAAAGCAACACCAAGAACTAAACTACAACACTCCATAGCCAGTATAAAGTTTGATCTCCAGATGAGGAAATTCCCTACCGATAATCAATTCTATCCACCTCCAAAATGAGGTTCGTTTCCCACTTTATTGGGGAAGTTCGCAACCGATATCAACTATATCCATTTCCAATATTGCCCGCGAACACCTTATAACCTTTTGATCTGAAGAAAGTTCTTTGTATAATGCATTCCCAAGTAATAGAAAGTTCTTGAAAGAATAAAACCAGAATTATAGCATGAAAGGTCAGGGGAGGTATCTGGCTACAAAAAGAAAGTTATGTTCCCCCAAGAAAATTATGTTCCCTCCTATCCCTTGCAGAAACTTCTGTACCAATCCTCTAATCCTTGAGATCTCAGGTGCGTTGTCCTTTCACATGCCAGTCTCTGACACACAATTCCAGAGATTTCCAGGATTGCTGTACCAGCATGTAGCCAATATGGTTGAAATGGGGCAGGTTTGCACTTACATCAGAATACACCACTTCATATCAACAAGCATTAATATAGATTTCATCATCTTGGTGCTAAGTGGTCTTCATGGGAGGAAACTCTTCAAAAGTTTGACTTATTGAAATAGATGCCAATAAGATTCATTATAATTTGAATTACTTCCAAGAGACATTTCTACAGTTCTCAACTTGAAGTGTACAATAATCACAAATAATAATTGGGCCCAAAATCACAAGGATGGATATATTTGGTTCCAAAGTAAGGCAAGCTGTATATCAGGATACAAACTCCTAAATAAAGGGTTGCAAGATGAGGAAGACAGATAATTGTGATTAGATCAAATATGAAGATCAGTTGCCTAACTAGAGTTATAGATTAGGAGTTTGCAGGCCAAGGATAGATTCTATTGCATTTAGGAAGTTATTTTAGGTAAGTCCTACAAAATAAGAAAAAAAGGGCATCCTAGTGCATGAAGCTCCTGTTACTGCATGGTCTGGAGAGGGTCAAACATATGCGGCCTTACCCCATGGAGATGCTATTTCTATGTTTTGAACCTATGATATCAAAGTCATAATGGAGCAACCTTACTATGGCATCAAGCTCCAACCTCTTATAACATAAGAAAATAAAAGGAAATATTTCAACTCAATCCAAGGTTTGAGATAGGGATTAAGGATGGTCTAACATCTAATTGAAGGTTAAAGGATAGATCTAGATAACAAAATGGGCTTAGAGAAACTAGAGTAAGATAGTGAGCAATTACAGAAATGAAGATATCAATTACATGAGGAGAACAATAGGTTAAAAAAAAAAAAGAGGGGAATCAAAGGAAAGAAACATGAGAAAAATTACAAGGCAAGGCTGAAGTAGCTTTTCTTCTTCCGTTTTTTTTTCCAAAAAAAGAAAAGCACCAATCAGTTTTCCTAGCGTACCTCTTCTCCTTTTCAATAGGACGAACCATGAAGGATTAAGATATCAAATCAAACTAAGACTTCTTAAATTGAAAGAAAATTTTAATCTCCAAAAATGGAAGCAGTCATGTTAAAAAACAAAAGCAACCTACAAAGTAAACAAATTTTTGACAGCGGTCTTCCCTGATGTCAACCCCTATAGAATTTGTGCAGGATTATTGCTCACAGCAATAGTGAAAGAGGTGGACCAAATAAAACTTAGCCAATCAATCGGCAGGACCCTGACCAGGAATCTTAGAGAAAAGATCATGCCATGTACCACGTTCAAGTCTCACCATATCCATAAAACACTAGAAGGGGAGGAAAGAAAAAAAGGCTGTGATGGATCACAGCTACCAGGCCCCTAGATTTCCTTGCTAAAGATTATCAATATATTCAACTAGCTTACATACCCGTGCAATGAACGGGACGTTTGATATTCGCAAAATATATATCTATTTTTAATTATAATCAAAGATTTTGAAGGAGGAGTATTTGTAAATTTGATAACATAAATAGCTGATATACACTGTTAATAAAGTATATTTGTTTTGTTAGTATATATTGATAAGAGTGCTTAAAACATTGTTTTCTGCATCTGTCAAAGTAATATTATGTTTGCAACTAGTAATAATGCCTATAGATGATCTGCAAGTGATAAGAAAGTTTTTCTGTGAACTGTATAGAAAATTACACATGTAAAAATACGATTTTTTTTAAGTCCAACTTTCATGGATGCATAAGTTCAACTTGACATGAAATTTGTAAAATGTATGCATTTTTTGAACAAACTAAGTTATCATCCAATGAAATGCTTGATTTTCCTTTTTTTTTTTAATCTGGTATATATTCTTTGTTTCTGCTATTATATGCATCTGCTATTTCTTTGAATATCATGAGTTTGTAGATATTTTTTTTCTGCAGACTTAATAATGGCTATAAAAAAATATATAATATAAATAATATATTATATTACTAAGTCTATAGCCACTATTGCTATGACTTTGGATCTTCTTTTTGGAACGTTCAATACAAACCAACTGCAAGAGGTGCCATACTAAGGTCTTTTTAATCCACAGCACCTTTCTAAACACGCATGGCAAAGTTAGAGCCATGCAATTACCTTGCAGCCCCATTAAAAACAAACTGGAAGAGCCACGTGGCAACAACCGAGCCCCTACCCCCCCCCCCCACCCAAAGCTAATAGTATTATATCCTGCACCCTCTGAAGTGTAAAAAATAAATTTTTTTCCATGTAAGTTGCTTACTGCTGTGGTCACCACGTGTGACCATACTGGACATGATTGCACTCTAACTTTTCAGTCCCTTCCCATTAAAAACTATATCGCTGTCCATAGAGCCTGAATCATATAATATTAAATCACTGCCAAATGGAAGAAAATGAAACAGCCACGTGGCAACAACTAAAGCCTGCACCCTCCCTCAGGCTCAGCTTCCATTGTATTATAGATATCTCCCTGAACATCTAAAGACTCAACTGCAGGGCCTAAAGATGCTTAAAATCTGTGATAAGGTCTCATCCTTTTTTCTTCCCAGAAATTCTTCATAATAATCTTTTCGCCTCGCTTTTCTTTCTTTCCTCCTTTTTTGCTCTCTCTTCCCAACATGTCCTCCACAATCTCTTAAACAGTAGCCTTCAATCAACCCCTCCATAATTCCATCAGCGGTCACATTTAAACTCCTTAAAGTACCTGAATTGAAAAAACTTCCATATGATATTAACACTGTGAAACTCTTAGGATTCCTCTTTGCCAAACAATTCCTTATATCAATTCCTTATATGAAGAATCCTCTCTGCCTACTCTTAGAAAATGTAACTGAAATCAAATGTCTGCATAAGAGGTAATTCATTATTTCATAAATTTCTAGGCAGGGTTCCTATTATTGTTCCCTTCAATGAAATAAAAAAGGCGGTTTCCAATGGCCTGAAAGCTGGCACAAGGATATGGTAAGATCAAGACAGTGGTAATATTAAAAAGGTCAACTTCTATAGGAAAACAATCATAGTATTGTTATTTGCATTGAACCAAAATCAAGACTCACAACCACATGCTCAGAATAACAAGAGAGAGAGTGAGTAGGAGCTTTGATTTATGGGTTCTCCAATAACAACTTTGGAGTTACCACATCGATAATCTCAAGGGGAGGGTATCACTATAATTATATACCTCTGCAGCCCAGTTAAATGTATGCAAGAACCCCTGATTCTCTTTGAATTGCTAAGCCTGAGCAGCTATAACAGGCCCAGGACAACTGTTAGACTCCCAAGCCACCAAGAAACAGTTGGCAACATGTAGGAATGCATGGGTCACCATAACATGAGATGAACCCTCAAAGCAGAGGGTCATGGAGACCATGCATCACACAGGGTTACTTGCTAGCCCTCAAGATGAAAAAAAAATCTCAAAGTCAGGTATTAGCTAGGAGCCTAGGTCTAACATTACTAGCTTGTAAGATTTGAGATAAGCTTGTGTTGTCATAGCCACATGCTCTAAATGTGTCCTGAAGACATGCTCAGTATGTACAACAGGGCACTATGAAGTATCCTATACAAGTTCAACTAAGCCACTTGTCATGTGTCTCAGCCGAACCTCATTGGTGTAACTTCACACTCACATGTGAACAATGCCATCGCATTAGAGTCCATGCCAAAGTGCCAGGAAAGGTGCAATAGAATCAGCACTAAGCTACCTTTATGTTGACTTGCAATCAACTAGGTGTCAGTTATATCCTACAAGGTCCAAGCAGAGAATGTACAATGCCATTATCTTGCACATTCTTCGCATTAAGGCCAAAACATGAACAACCTAGGGGAAGCCCTCATGGTTGCAAGGTGCACTAAGAATATAAAGATTTACACCTTAGCAAAAATCAATGATGAGAGGTGCATCTTTAACACCCATCACATCCTTTGGCCTATGGTTTACATCACTCAAGCACATGCATGCACATGGAACCAAATTTCCAGTGAATTAAGTGGCAAACTATCAAAGTGGGACTAGTTCAAACCTCCATCTCACCTAGGCACCACTATATTCAAGGATAAAGGTTGAGGCACCTGGGATATTTTGGAACATCAAAGTGACAGCATTAACTGTCAAAAGCTAAGATATCTAGAACAAGTAACTATTTCTTTGCGCTAGATAATCATAAACATAGATGAAGGATGAGACTTCTAGTCTAAAAATTGTAGCTCATTGATTTCGAAAGGTAACAAAGATAGAGCAGATCCCTAGATTAGGCATCATGTATGTGACAGTGCACATGCATAGATAAGCAAGTCTTCTGATAAGCTTCTTCAACATCCTGATAAAGATCATATTATCACTACTAATGTAAAATTGTCTCCCAATAAAAGATTCCAGCAAAACTCTAACAGGTGCATCCAACAAGGAAGATATTGGACAGGTCAATAAGTTTCCACCAAAATCCTCAAATTTAATTTATGCAGTTCAGGGCAATTTAGGAATACCTAAATGCTTGAATCAACCACCTGTAGAACTTTAGAACTTTATTTAACAGATATTTTATATTAAAAAAATAACTTAGCAATTCTGATATTTAAAGGTACCAATAGCTGCAGCTCACCTGGAGATTCCTAACTTGAAAAGGACATCCAGCAGGGATAAAAACAGCCTCTCCAACATGTTGCTTAAATGTCCGTGGCTCTATTCCTGAGATAACAAAAATGTTAAGTTAAACTATAAACATAAAAATAAGTTAAACTATAAACATAAAAAACATAAGAGATATCAAACGGCAGAAAGGTTTATCACCTTTGCCCATCAATATCATCCTTATAGTAAAGTTACCAACTGATATAAACCCAAAATAAAGAGAAGAAAATTGTTGTCTCTTCATGAACAAGATTTGTAACTTAAGCCACATAAACTCATGAAAACAATCTGCCCTCTCAACAATGGGAAAATATGCACATATTCCACTTACCAAATTCCTCCTTCAGAATTCGTTTGTGTTTGTCATTGAGAAATACAGCTTGATCATAAACAGGATGCAAGACCTGCCATCCAAAATAATTATCAAAAAAAATAAATTAGTATAAAAATCCATAATTCCATATGAACTTGGCACAACAGTCAATGAAGAGAAAACATGTTTACCAAATTAGCTGGCTGACTACAAAGTGTAAATTCCTTCCAATGAACTTTCAAGTACTCATTCAGTTTTGGGACATCCTTCCGGAGGAAAACATCCCAAATAGCTCCAGCACTAGCTTTTTCTGGGATATCCACAAAATCCCTGTCTGAGTGGGATAAATCAAGTCCCTTCTTTTCCAAAGAAGACATTTCAGAATTCTGGTCTAGATTTTCCATCATATTGCCTTCTTTAAATTTCAAACCTGAGCTACGTTCCTTTTCTTTACCATGTTCTCTACTTGTCAGATCAAGTGATGCTGTCCTCTCATCTAAATTCATACTAGAATGGGCTATATGGGTATTCCCAAGTGACCTTTTCGCATCAAATTCCTTGGAAATTTTCTGATTTTTCTCCATTTCAAACTTCTTAAAAGTTTGATTGTTTACTTCAGCTGTGTGCATCAATAGATAAACCTAATAATTCAGGAAACATCAAAAAATGTTAGCCATTTTATTTTTTAGATGTGATTCACATGCTAAGAGGAAAAAACAAAAAACAGAACTATAAAAAAAGCCATCAATATAGTTGTAGTTATTGTCAGACAATATGCATTATATTTCATGCATTACTGGCATATTATGTGTATGAATATGTGAAGATCGAAGGCAGATATGATAATAAAAAAAACACTGAATAAAAGAATGCAAAATTATGCTAGCATTCATTCCCCCTCTTTTATATGGAGGAAATTTCATTGATATAAAAACCTAATAATCTCTGCTAAAATGGAACCTGAGGTTCACCAGCTTCGATATCTAAGCGTGTAGAAGTGGTAGAAGCATTAAAAAATTGCAGCATCCTTCTACACACTTTTTGTTCCACTCTTAGCAAGCTAGCATGTAGGCATATTGTCTCCTCATCAGTATACCATCCCATTTTTAAAGAGCAAATTTCACAACCACCATACAGTTCTTCCAAGTATTCACAGATTCTTATGCAGATCTTTTGCTCAATGATGTTATCTCATTGGTAAGAAGGCTATCCTTCAGCATCTTATGCTGGTATGTTATAAGATGGCATGATAACTGCTATAGATCAGCTCACAGTTCCCAGCCAAAACATCATGATACATACCTTTTAGCCAGCATCATATTCATACATATTTTGTTCATGCTACTTTTAGAAATTCCTTGACAACAAATTAGATAGAACCCACTTTTGATGGAAAAAAAGCTGAAATATGGTAAAGGAAGCTGGATATTCTTCCATGAAAGAAATACAGAAAAGTTAAATGCTGTTTTGCACCTCAAGGTTTTTATTTTTGTGTTTTTGTGTGCTTTAAGTTACCTTTCAGCACGACTGACCCAAGCCTCTCACTATTTCTATGAGAATCACATCCTAATTAAATGACATGGGCTCCGTTTCTTCTATGATTACAAAGCTCTAGGCCCATATTGCATTCTAAAGTAGCCCAGCCTATGGGCATTACCTGCAGATAAATGGCAGAGACCCAGACGGAACTAGTTCTTCCAGAAGACTGATCAATCAGTGGTAATCAAGGTGTAATTCAAAATCAAGTCAGTCAGCTGGTTGCCCTCCCTTAACATAGTTTTCGTTCAAACCCATACAACCTCAGCGAAGGCATTTGATGTTGAGAAGATGTCACCAAAGAGAGGCCTCTTCAACCCTATTTCAAGTCACCCGGAGCCACCTGGAGCCTAAGGATGTGAACTTGATTCCCTCCTAGGCTGCATGACGCTCAGCTTCAGGAAACATGACACAAGCCAGTGGTATAGCCCCAGCTCCTAAGAACCACCCTGTGATAAGGGCTCCTTTAAAAGGAGGGATTTGTTGGAGTCAAGGGCAGAATTTTCTAGCTTATAATCTAGGGTGGACGCGATAAGGGGATGGATAAGGAAGTTCAGATACTTGAATTTTGGGTCTTTGCTGAATTAGAGCTTTAAATGGGATTAAAGCTTTCTAGTCTCTAACAGTTTGGAAGGGTATTCTTACAGATGATCTGAAATAGGGGTGGTCCAGCAAACAGGTTAAGCCTGAGATTCTCTTTCTCAATTCCAAGTGCACAATTTATGTACTTCGAGGGCTTCCAACTGACATCTGATAGACAGATGATTTTTGCGCTGTCCCAAGAAAAGCCATGCCATTCAAATTTTGGGCATCTTGTTTTTTTGGCTATATGGCTAAGAGAAGAGATAAAAACCAAAGGAAAGGCTATATAGAGGAATTCATCTCTCCATAAACTTAATAGAACAGTGGCATTTAAAAAGGATCTGCATAGGCTCAAGATTATTTGTTTGGGCAATGGATGACACCATCAACCAACTATTACCTAGTTTAAAGTAAGTATTTGCAATAATGTGCTCTGAAGTGATGCAGCTTTCCTCGGCTCAATTTGTAGTACCAGTGTTCATGTTTGAATTCATAAGGGGTGGCATGTTGGCAGGCTTTTCAAGACTCAATAGAAGCTGAAACTTGCACTACAAGGGTGAAAACTTCTGAAGTAGCTCCCTAAAATTATTGTCTAAGTTAGCATCATAAACTTCTGAAGTAGCAAAGCCAGTTATAATGCCAGTTTGAACAGCAGTTGATAGCATGTTCAAGAGCTGATAGAGGTTTGGCTTATTTACATTGAGCATATACATGGTTCTGATGGACCTAGTGTAACTGGCAACCTTAAGATGGATCAGCTATCGGCTTGCCAACTAATTAGTTAATTAAAGTTTAAAGAGTGAAAAGATTGGGGTATTCCAAAGATCTTGTTGGAAGCATTTAGGTGTTCCATACCTAAGTCTTATTGGAAGTAAGGTCTCAATAAAATAATAAGTTACAGATACCTCGATATATCCCATACGTATGCATTTCTAAAACTGATTTTAGGGCTGTTTTGATAAATCCCACATTTAGAGCTTGACCTAAAATACTATGTGTTTATCTATTTAGGTTAGTTTAGTTTGGAATGTAAATAGGAGAATGGTTAGGAGTGATTCAATTCTAATTTTTATTTGTGTCAGTTAAATTAGAAGGAAAAGTGACTAGGGAGTAAGGAAATCACATCAATTACATTGTGATAGAGGCTTCCTTTATTTGGTCCTGAAATTGACATTATGATTATGAATTAAAGATTTTGAGAGTTCAGTATTTCGATCACCTAGATTAACATGTATCTTCTCTTTAACATGAAACTAATTTTAGGGTTTACATGACAAGTGCAGATCTAAATCTGGTAGGAAAAGTGACTAGGGAGAAAGGAAACCAGATCAATTACATTGTGATAGATGCTTTCTTTGTTTGGTTCTGAAATTATGATCATGAATTCAAGATTTTAAGGATTAAGTATTTTGACAACCTAGATTAACATATATCTTCTCCTTTATCTGAAACTAATTTTAGGTTTTACATGACAAGTGCAGTTCTAAATCTAATCCGATATTAGATCATACAAACTAATATAAAACAAATTCCTAATAATTCCAAGATGCCTACAAGAAACAACAAGTGAATAAAAAGCATTTACTGATCACATCAAGAGTTTGCTTGATCAGAAATAAAGGTATGTTGTCTTGTTTGATGAAGATTTTCTGAAAGTCTGTCAAGTTAAACTATAAAATCAGAAAGCAAAGCTCATCATTGAAGAACTGTTGTCAAGGATCAGCTCTGCAAAAAGAAGCTAGCAGGTGCTTCTGAATACTTTCTGTCACACCGTTCAGAACTCACTGTGGAACTTATTTCAATTTTTTCAATCAGTTTACAGTAACAAATCACGGATATTTTTGAAGAGAGCATTCAATCTTTTGCCAGACTATAGTGGTGTTAAAAGTTGCATTCTACCTATCATGTTATATGCACTTCAAGGATTAAGACAAGAATACACACTCAAGATCTTTTAGCGGACAAGTAGTGAGCAATATCCACAGTAAGTGAAAAGAACTATAATGAGACCTTTCCCAACTTGGCATCTTAATCTTCGAATTCACAAACATGTATGATTAGTGAACTCTCAGCTATTGCTTCTGATTTATAAAACTCGAGCTCTCTAAAATACAAACTAGTCTTGGTCTACCATAAGCATCAATCTGTAAAGGGTTAAACACTTAACTTGCAGCAAATCATGAAATAAATGGCATGAACATTTTGGGAAAAAAATTATGAAAATTTATCTACTCCTGAAATGTATCCTATATTATGTTGTTAGAAAATGGTTTGTAAATTCTCACTTTAAAGGATGGTGTGTGATGCGGTTTGAACCAACCAACTATATTGATAGTTAATTCAACTGAATTTTAGATTACAATTAAATGTTCAGGGTTTTATGTCTTATTCAATGATTCTTTCTTCTGTAAAAACAGAACTTTATTAAAGCCAACACTAACAGCATTCAGATGATCAACATAAGTTATCAGCAAACAGAAAAACAAGAAGAAGACAACAGCAACCTCCTCCAATAGATGCATTAAAAAACCTCCTCCAATAGATGCATTAAAAATCATGACACAATGTAATGTAGTAGGCAAATTATCTGGGGCAATTGTTTTGGAGGAAGGGAAGGGAGGGGGAGAGAGATGTTACTTTGAAATGTAAACATGAAAGCTAGCCAACAAAAGGAACATTTAAAAACCTACCAGGTCACCCATATTAATCTGAAGATTAGCCACAGAATCACCTCTACCAAGCTCTTCATGTGTCCCATGAGAAATAAATAGCTTAGGTGCTGTCTCATTCTGCAGGGCATCATGTGGCAGTTTGGCAGCCAGATTTAGAATACCCCACTTGGAATGAATAAATTCAACTAATGGGAAATTAACAAGGAATTCAGGCCTGTGACATAATAAAAACTCTTCCAGAGTACTTGGAGGTGGCCAGTCTTTTAATTTCAACATCTGTGGCCAACCATCTTCACGCTTGCATCCCTCTGAATATCCTTTGATGAACTGATTTAGTTCAATCTCAACCTGTCATAATTTAAGACCACAGACCATCAGGTCACATGCATATAGTTAACTGACAGCAAGTAATCAGAATTTGAATTTCTGATACATTATGTAAAATGAATGCATTCAAAAGACAAAAGATTAAAATTTAAATGCCGTGTAGATCTCAATTTCACTGTCATGCAAGCTGCATTTTTCATATTCACAATTGATGTAGTTGAGCTTCTTAGAACCTGTACCATGATAAAAAATGAAATTATATGTAGAACAATTGATGTGTTCTCACCACTCACCCCAGATTATTTCTTTTCCTCAAAGCACATCACAGACAAATGTAACCTGGATCACATAATACCTCTTGAGGAAGTACAGTTCACATTTATCTGTTGTGTATATTGAGCATATAGATAGTTTTAGCATAATGTGTATATTGAGCATATAGATAGTTTTAGCATAACATATGCCAAACTATATTATAAATGTTAAGGAACCACCCTGGCAATATTTCTTCATTAATTAGTTTACATAAGTTTGTTAACATTCGTCGCATCTTAAAAGCATTTTTTTGCCTCATATAATTTAATAGAAGAATATCTTTCTTAATAAGCCAATCCCTTGTAGCTGGAATAAGGCTCCATGGTTATGGTTATAGCCTAACTTTTCTGTATAACTTTTCACATACACGATGAATCTCTAAAAGTAATATGAATCTATTACGATTGAAAGACTAGCACCCATGTGATGTCATCAATAACGATCCTTGGATAAAGCCTCTTAAATACAGCACTTGTTAGCACCTCTGGTGTCTTCTGATGTTGTATTGGGGTAAATACCCCTTGTTCCACTTCCACATAGCCCCAGAAATGGGGCATTTAACGGCACCTTTTACATAAGTGTGGCAACATACCCACGTGCAAAAGCATGCAAAAGTAGTCAGAACCAATAATTGAACCAAAATTGTTGACAAGGAGGAAGGCTTATCTTGTTTGACAGCCACAGAAATCTAGCATTTGTGCTAGGCTGGAAAGGATGTCTGATGGCATCTTGATGCAAAGCAAAAGCAGAATCATTTTATCAAACAAGCCATATGGAACTTTGGCTGGATGACAAACTTGTAGACATTGTGAAACTTAGTTCCAGCAAGTTAACATCGTGGATTAACAAGAAAGCCAATGATAGTATGCAATAAGGCTGCATTTGGAAGCAGAATGAGGTGGAGTAAGAATCACCTTGCACCCTTTTCAGCCAAAAACTCATTGAAGCACTCGAGTAAAACCACTTCTCAGAAAAGCAAAACAGGAATTTCTAAAAAGTTGGTACACAACATGGTGAAGTAATTTACACTGGAGCAAAGAGGAACAGATGCAAGTTAACCCATTTACTCTAGGTTAACTCATTCCACTTCCAAACTTAGCCTAAAAGATGCAGAGGTTAGCAACTTTAAGGACACAAGATGCAGCATCATCTTAAGCACATAAAAATGATAATCAATTATGGTTGCTCTGGATTCTTACCTCTGAGTGGTTTAAACAATCCACAGCCTTCACGACTACATTCTCATTCAGTCTCTCATCTGTTGTCTCTTGAATCCCTCTCCAGATACTCAGTGGGTCCCAGCTTGAAGCCAATGAATGCTCAAATACATGCTTAACAATGATTGGTTCACCCTTGACCCAGTGTTTATGAAAATGGCCAATGCCTTCCTGTTTCAAATCCTCCAAGACAGGTTGGTAAAAGAGATTTTTACTACTATCGTATCTGTTAGAGCACTGGCGGAGAAGCAACTCATTCGGCTGAGAGGTCTTGCTCCACGCACATGAAAGACATTTATCTGAATTGTCTGGAGCAGATACTTTACATCCATTAACCATTTCCTCAGCATTTTTAAGAAGCTTTGCAACCCAGTTAATTTTGAAAATACGCCTTAAAATTAATTTTGAGGAACCACAACCGCCAGCCTCAGCAGGTCCACAGGGGATGCTGCCATTGCTGTTGGCTTTCCACTTAGGAAATAGATGTGCAAAATCAATTGGATTCTCATCTTGAGAATGAGATTGTGATTTATCCTTATTTGCAGCAGCAGAAACATCTTTGCTTCTCTCAGAAACTCGACCCTCTGTGGACTCTCCTCTCACAGTAACCAGGGATGCTCGCCGGAGATCCCGACAACAGGTGAGACACAGATCATAAAAGCATTTTGTACAATGACGATGATAATCAAAAATGGGTATTTTGCAGAAATCACTGCATATAAATGTGTTGTTATAAATTTAGTGCTCACGTGGTTACAGTACTTTAAAAGGCAAAAAAAACAAATAAAACAGCATTAGTAAGGGAAACAGTACCAGCACATCTGCTCATCCGCATTTATATTTGCCCTCGGAATATCTGCCTTTGGTCCTGATTTAAACAAGCATACGGCATATCATAATCATGAGAAAAACAAAGAACAAACTAACAACATTAGATACTCATCACAACAACATGCCAAGTAAACAAATGAGAAATAAAAATACCATATACTCTCGTCTCTACCCCTATTTCGAAGCACTGCTCATCATATATCTGCTTAAGCGCAGGAAGCACAGAAGCCAAAAGGGTGTGAAGATATCTCAACTTATCAATTGGAGCAATCTCCTGTATCTTAGCCTGAAAGCACAAACTTATCAATTGGAGTAATCTCCTGTATCTTAGCCTGAAAGCACAGACAGTAAATACAAGGGATTCTAACACTTTTTTGTTGCATGAGTGCCAGTTTTAACGGTAAAAATTAGTACGCGAGAAAGCAGAAACACTTCAACTGAAAAGCAAAATACCTTAATTAAATTATCTCCACGCAAGCAAATTTTGCAATTACAAATACCACGACATGCTGGGCAAACCCTTCGAATGTCCTCTATTGTAATCTCGGCATACCTAACATATTAGTTTGTAATTAATCAGTCAATTTTCCGTCAAAGAAACTATTAAAACCCCTAACAGGTGGCAGCAATTACCATCTTGAAATGCAGTTATCGCAGTATCCTCTTCTATCACAACTAGTACACCAGACCACATCTACCCTGTCACTCCTCCGGCACTGATGACAGGTTAGCCCCTCAGCCTCACCAAATGAATCTGAGCTTTTCCCTGAGAAATCCTACAACACAAAGAACAAAGAATAATTAACTCGAAACATAATATCCAAGTTAATCAATTAACCATTAGTTTAGGCATATTATGAGATAAACACAAACCCACCCCTGGACCAATCCCGCCGGAGTTCTTCACCTCCTTGCTTGATGGAGGGGTGTTGTATATAGACCTGACACGATT
Organism: Metroxylon sagu; assembly: GCA_017589505.3. NCBI lineage: Eukaryota > Viridiplantae > Streptophyta > Magnoliopsida > Arecales > Arecaceae > Metroxylon > Metroxylon sagu. Next base: position 1,477,857 of record JACVBY030000663.1, read on the forward strand.
CTCCTCGGCCTGAAGGGAATCTCTCTGCAGTTCCTCACTGACTCTCAAAGAACCCCCACGAGGGAGAAAACGCCTCAACGACATCACCTCGGGCGAGTACAAGGGCTGACCTTTGGGTACCCTCTCCCTGTACTTCCTCACAGAACTCCCGGAACCAGAGAACTCGCCACTGCCAGCATTCATGGGAGACATGGACCTCGAGACCTCCCTCCCATCATGCTTGCTCTCCAGGTAGACATCCGCGTCGTCGAGAGACTTCCTTTTGGCCTTCTTCAGGCTGGCCCTCAAAGCTGAGTTCGCCGCCCTCTTCTTTGCCTGGATGTAGTGCTTCTCACACACAGTTTTATCTGGCATCGACAGCGCGCTGCACCGCCACTGCTTCCCGTCCGACCTCTTGCACCTCAGATCCTCCGGTATTCCCACATTGTCCTCCATAGATCCACCCGTCGGCCTCCGATGCTCCACTATCCTAACAATTACAGCAAAAACCATTATTCACTCATCCCATCATCCAAACAATAACAAGCAACCAGCCGACCAAATTAACCATCCAACCCCAGCATTCACAAATACCCAAATAAAAGGTAAAGAAATCAAAGCTTCGAAGACTAAAAAATCGGATGGAAAACAGAAAGCAAAACCCTAACCCTACCTCCCCAAATTCTACTGCTCGGATCGAACCCACAAGTCGAGGGACTTCATGAGGAACTGTGCGATCAGAAGAGGAAAACGACGAGAGATCGGAGAACCAAAGAAGAGATAAAACAAAAAAGCAATCGGGGAGATCGGTCTCCTGTCGTCGTCGGTGGCGGCGGCGGCGTCGAAGAGGGGAGAGACATGGAAAGGGGGGGAGAGAAATAAGAGGGGGGACGCGGAGAGGACTAAAGTGCGAGGAATTCGAGGAGCGGTCGGACTTGGTGGTATCGCTGTTGCGTAATTAAAGTAGGACTCTGGAAACGGGTGGTATTAGACGTCTCGAAGTGGACGCAGGCCGCTGGGTTTCTCTGTGGTGGTCTCCATGCCAGGGAGTGTAGCACGCGATGAGGAGGAAAGCCAATGGCCCCTGGTTCTGTGACGCGCTTCCCAAATTTACGATATTACCATCGTTTTCTTCGTGGTCAGACGAAAAGGAACTGTGGAAGTAGGGGTATTGTGGGGTTTCGGTTCTGGCGAGCTGTTTCGCTGCGACTGTTGATGTACTGCAGCGTGGGCGATCAGTGCATCAGGGCCGTTCACGGCAGACATCATCTGGTTCGAGGATTTCTGGGCCTATTGGACGACCTACCGTTTTGTTGACCAGGACTTGAGATCTGATGCTGACTTCGGAAGACTCTATACATAGCTATTTATGTGAATCCACTATTGTTTACAGGGGCTTAAAATCACTTGGCGCAAGGTGGTCGGCGTCGCATGTTAAGGTAAGATATTTTCAAAGTGGTGATTATAATTTTAGAACGAGGTAGCGATGAAACAAAGCCAAACGAAAACACCACAACGATCTTAAATTACTGACATCCTTATCCTGAATAATTTTATCATAATCATATAAAGTTATTGCATTTATATGATTAGCCAACTAATTTGTTACGACATAAAAATTTAAAATCATTAATCATATAATATCAAACCTATTCTTCATATATTTTTGCAACTATCATAATATTTTATAATTATTTTATATTTATTTTTATAATAATATATAAATTAAATAATAATAATAATAATATTTAATATAATATATAAATTATAAATTTATAAATAATTTACATTATATTTTAAGATATAAAAATAATTATATTATATTATATTATAAAATTATATTATAAAATTTAATTTTAAATATTAAAAATTATTAATTATTTAATATTATTTTAATTCTTCGTAAAGCGGTGTTTGTTACCGTGATGGGATTACCAATTCTTCTAAGGAGGCTACTATTACCTTGGGCCTATGGAAAAAAATGATGGTTACAGTGGAAAATAAACCTCACTCTACTGGAAGAATGACGAGATTACAGTTTCAGAGAGAAGGCAGGCATGAGAAAATAGAGGAGACGGTGGCGATGAAGAAAACGATGACTCCAATTGGAGGATCGCACAACCATAGAGTTTATCTCTTAAAAGAATCAAGATTTTTAATTTCAAAATCAAAGTGGTTCAAAAAATTTTTACTTTCCTTTATAACTTTAACATGTAGTATGATTTCATTGGCATATATTTTTAATTCTAGTTTTCTTTATTTAATAATATTCAAAATTTGTATTGGTTCCGGTCTAAGGATAAACCAAAAAAACAAATTCTAATTATGATGTATAAATTTAAAATGTTACGGTTATTTTATGCTGGCTTTGGTGTTATGGCTTCCGAATATTAAAATAGCCTTTCCTTTGCGGGTATAAGATGACTTTCTCAAACCTATAATGGCAAAACCTATTGCATTGAGATATTTTTATAATACATATATTTAAAAAATATTTATTTATTTATTTTAGCAACACCTTCTCTCATATTTTCCAACTTATACACTACCTTTCTAATCATAATATGAGATGGTTCAATCGGAATCATTAATAAATGAGATAAAAGTGATAGGATCGTTATATCTAATTGCACTCTATTAATTCGAAGTCATAGTAATCCCAAATCATTCTTACATATAAAATCATTAGCCAACTCAATAATCCCAAATCTGTTCTTGGGAATAGATATCTAAGACCACCTCAAGACGATGATCTTGAGTTGAGATTTAGAGATCAAAATATCTCTCCTTCATAAAAAAAAAAAATTTATCTAATAAAATATTCTTTATTATATATTATATTATAATTAGGGCTCAAAATAGGCTAAGTCGGATTAGGTCATGCTTTAGCCTGAGCTTAGCCTAACTTTTTTTTTGTTTTAGGTTTCGAGCCAAACTAAGGTTTGGATTTTTTTTAAAAACTAAGCCCAAGTTTAACAAAGCTTAGGATCAAACCTAGCCTAAAAACTAATCAAGCCAATAGCAACTTATTTAGGTTAAAAACTAAGCCAACAGAATAATTTTGAGTTTTAAGCACTTGTATAAAAGCAAGTAATATTTAAAATAATTATATTTATTCACTCGAGAAAATTTTTTATGATATAAAGAGATGTTTTCACATAGTTAACGCAAAATTCAATATAAAATTTAAAAGACCCACTATATTTTAAAAATTTTGAAATTAGATTTGTGTTAGATTTGAATTTGACTAAGAAACAATGCTTTGAACCTTCCTCAAGTTGAATTCATGCTGAGCTAAACAAGGATTGAGCTTGGCCTGAATCTTTTTTGGATTATAATTTAAATCCAAGAGATTTAGTTTAAACCTACGTCATGGCCTGACTCGAAGTCAAACCGACCCAATGGGCTGCAGGTCGATTTGAGCCCATTTCCAGCCCTAATTATAATAAATAACATTATAATATAATATTAAAAAATATATTATAATATTATAGTTTAATAATAAAATATTATGATAGATATATTATATTATAATATAAAAAAAATACTATAACATGTTATTATAATAAATAATATTATATTACATTATAATAAGGTATTATTATAAAATATTATATTAGATTAATATAATATAATAACATATGTTATATTATAATAAAAAATATTATTTGTTATTCATAGAATAATATTAAAATGCCTCCCATCACGTATTATATTATAATAATAATATGATAAATACCATACAATACAGTCATAATATAAGGTTTTACTCTAATGCTTTTTTATTTTTTTTTTAAAAAAAATATGGTCAAGTCATAAACATCGATATAGTAAAGAATTTTTTAGCTATTCAATTTCATTTAACTTTTATGAAGCCTTTCCCCTTGCCCTAAGGTCATCCTTCCTTTTCATTGGATCGTCTCCTTTATTTTATCATAGAAGCTTCTATCATCATTTGTCTCATCCATCATACAGTCTATCAATGTCATCTTTATTTTTTTGTTTCTCTAACAAAGTTCTTCTTTCTATCAAAGCCGTTATCTCTTACATGACCCCTATGATAGTGGTAGACTTCGTGGCAATGCGGATCCTCTACTCTATGATCTCATTGGAGCGATTATTTCCTTCATCTCTTTACTGTATTCCTATCTTCTCCTCCATTTTACTCATCTACCGTCTCTTTCATCATGGGAATATCATCTTCTCCATTTCTCTAACAAGTCACCTTCATTCTCGCCACCGTCTTCTTCATTATTTTATGATACTAGTGATATTATAATTTTTTTTTTTTAATGTATAAAGTATCATTAATTATTATAATTTTAAATTTTTTATAAAATTGGCCGGAAGAATTTGGTCGAGAGGTTGTTGGAAGCGGGACGTGAGCTACGAAGCAAGAAAACTTAAAGAAAAACCGCCCCTGGTTTTCCAGTGCTTCGCACCTCGCGCCCGTGCAACGCCTTGCGGGCTTCCTTCCAAGCCCGCAATGTGCATCGCGGGGAACGAAGATCGTAAAGAAAGAGTGAAGAGGAGCCAGCAAGAAGAGAACCCTTGGCCTTGTATAGAGAAGCCGGCCTACCCAGAGAAGAAGAAACCCTCTCTCCTCCTTCCGGGAATGGCGATGGCCGCCTACCCCGAGAGGTTCTACGCCGCCGCCGCCGCCTACGCCGGATTCGGCGGATCTCCTGTGTCGTCCACCTGCGCGATCTCTGGCTTCCAAAATGACGTCGCTCTTTTGCTCTACTCTCTCTATCAGCAAGTAAGATCCCAGTCATGGTAGTTCCAATTCGCTGTTTCTGAAGGATTCCCCCCGCCCACCCGATCTGGTGCTCTTTCTTGTGAATTTTATGCGCTCACAATCTATCTTTGCTCCTTAAGTTGGGATCTTTTTCCATGAATTCAGCTCCTCGAGTTCTCACACTAAAATAATCTGTCAGTTGATTTAGACTCTAGTTAGTAAAGCGTTGATATTGATGCTTCAAAATTTGGCTCAAAATAGGACTAAACTGATGATGAATTGGCACCATTGGTAGTCAATTGACAGTGAGCAAGTGTCATCGGTTCATAACTGAAGGTGATTTGTTGCTGAGTATAGGTCATCGTTGGAAGGGTTTCTTCCTAGTTGTTCTGACCTCTGTTGGCTTCCCTTGAACTTAATCTGATGGCCTGTAGGCTACCTTTAGTTTTTATGGACAGTGGAATATTTCTTTTGGCCGCAGTCGACCACTTTCTGCTATCTCTTCCGGCTACGGTCCTACTTTGAGGCCTTTAATGATGTCGTTCATTAATAATTTCCTCTTATTCTTCTTAGCTCGCCTCGGATTTGCATCACCTTGTCATCTCATTTTTTTTAAATTCCAGTTTTGTATCACAGAACCTCTTTTATGTCATCAACATTCAAGCAATAAAATATACTGGTCTTAGGCATTACATTATTAAATTTTTCAGAAACATCACCCATATGCGGCATATTGGATAATGTTTAACAAACACATTTTTCACTTCATTGACGATTTGCTGATTTTAGTCTCCATTTGCACAATGCATCATATCAGTAAAAATGATCATGCTAAGCAATCTGCCAGTGCATCTCATGTCAAGGTCTCATTTCAAAAAAAAAAAAAAAAAAAAAAAAAAAAAAAAAAAAAAAAAGAGAATCACCAAATTACTTTTTAAATACTCTATAATGGTATAGATGATACTGTGATTCTCGTCCTATAGTGATCCTCCATAACTTATCATACATCTTCTCTTATCAATTAGAACAGGATCATTCACATACAGCACACATCATGAGATTACCTTTATGGATAGTCTGAACAACTATAATCTATAAAAAAGATGACAGCGAAAGCTGACTCTTGGATTGCAAAGGGAAACTACTTAGGGACAATCACAAGTACTCACAAAACTGTCATTGCATCCTTTTATGCTATTGGTAGAGGTGGAAATGGGTCTGGTCAAGTTGTTCAGTTCAGGTCAACATCAAATATCAAGTGGTGGTATATACCTTGAACCCTTCATGACCTGCTAGTAGGTCAGTCATGGCTGACCCAAAAACCCTAGTGGGTCGCTGAACCATAGTTGGCTCATTGACCAAGTGCTTGGATCAAGGGAGGAGGAAAAAGACGGAGGAAAAGGGAACAGGGGGGGGTGGTGTGGAGCAGGAGAGGAAAGGGTTATGGCAGGATGTGGTTGGATGATGGCGAATGGATGGCATAATAGCTTACATTGACCTTGTGGGGGTTGTGGGGATCAACTAAGGTAATGGGATGATAGTGGGACCTTGTGGCATGGTGTGACTCCTGGAAGGTAGTGGGGTGATGGTAAGACTCCATGGTAGATGCTCGGTGGCAGCAGGTAGCAAGAAGCATGGATGATTGTGGTGGCGATTGAGCCTGAGTGAGATGATAGGAGGAAAAGGGAGAGGAAAGAGAAAGAAGAGAGAAGAGAGGGAAGAAATAGGAAAAGAGGGGGGAGAGAGAGAGGACGTATAGTTAAGAGGCAAGGGAGGACAAGAGAAAAGCTGGGATTGGAGGTGATGGATGAGTCTAGAATTTGTTCAAACCCATCTCAAGAATCTTGATTCTTAACATGATCATCCTAGTTCTGATTTGTGCACCTTTCTTGTTTGTTGGAATCATGAATTGAAACAAGATAGTGTATTTATTAAGAAAGAGAGTGGATCAATGATGTGACGTATCATAGACCATTAATGTGAGCCCGACTTACAAGTAGTGACCCCACCCATGAACCTATTGGGCTGGGTTAGATGGGGCCGGTTAGGCTGGGCCTGGTTGGGCTGATAGATTTGGGTCAAAATTGTCTCCCTTAATAACTTCTTGGTGCTTTCAGTATGATCATTTAAAATACTGCTTAAACATTGGTGTTTTTCAATTTGATAGCAAATCCTGCACAGATATTTATCTACTTCATTCATTTATACCAATAAATGCCTAAGCAAGAAAAGTACCCATAGAACAGAGATCCAAATATTATAGTTTGTTGTCACTATTCTGAACCTTTGTTTCGTGATGCTATCATAATCTAACAAAATGGCTCCTAACTTTAGTTATGCTGTAATTGGGAAATAGAACTTACAAATATCATATTTCAACATAAAGCTTGTTTCACAAAAAATATTCAAAAGCATCAATATTGCAAATTTTACCTTTTTCATATAGTTTCCTTAATGATATCACTGTTTCATGCACATGGCTACCCTATTATGACAACTGATATATTTAGCTTGATGTGGAGGTCCCTTTTCAATCTGGATAGCATTAACATGAAATTCTCGTGGTACTGGCTTCTTCAACGAGGAAATTATGATAGCGAGATTTAATTGGACCTTGTTGTAGTCTATGTTATTAAAAGATTTGTGGAGCTATTTAAGCAAACTATCTAGGAAAGTTGACATATAGTTGTTTGCTTAGCTAAAGTTCTGCTATCGTTTAGAGACCTGCAAGTTGACCTGCCGAGCTATCACAATCACCTGAATCCATTGATAGATCAAGTCACCTATAAGCCCTTTTTTTGAATAAAATGATTTGGCCTCATGAGTTAGACAATTGAACTATTCAACTCAGACAAGTCAAAATAATACTAGCTTGGCCAGGTCATTGGTTTATTAAAAAGAAAAGAAGGGGAAAAAAATCTCACTCAATCCCTCTTATTTGAGAAGGGATCGCAACGCTTCGAGGAAGGAATTCGCTGTCCAATCCATTGAAAGGCCCTTATCACCGAATCTGTGGCGAAAAAGCTCATCCTTTGAATCCATGGAGGTTTCTCTGATTCCTTGGAAGAGGAGATCATGGTCACTAGATTCATGGTGGAGAAGCTTGTGATCACTGGATTCATGGTAGAGAGACCCATGGTGATGGTATATAAAAAAGTTGTAGCTCAATTTTTATTTTTTATTTTTTGAGATCTTTTAACAATAGATTGTTTTTCTGCAAGATATTAAATCAGATTTATACTAGAATTAGCTTTAAACAATTTTAATCCCTTGTTATTCTGCATCAATTTGGTATCAAAGCCAGTTTCAAATTGATGTAGGATAAAAAACAATTTAAAGCTAATTCTAGCATGGATCTGACCTGCATAAAATTAATCTGTAGTGCCAACAATGCTGTGAAGAAAAGTGGCAGCAAAAATAAAAGTGAATAGTAGACCAGTAGGAAAGTTATCAAGTGAAGTAATATGAGAAGAAGAGAGAAATGGAGAAGAGAATAGGAATAGAAAGAGAGAAAGATAAGAAAGGCCAAACTTGGCCTAAAAGAATCTTTTCATTCATTTAAAATAAATAACATACTATATTTTTGTTTTACAATATTTTAAATCTCGATGCGATGAGAGGTGTCCCATCCATTTCTTCTTGTTCTTATAGGAAAACGAAATCAGGACAGGGGTGGGACATCGAAACCCAACTATGAAAAAAAAGAAGGAAAAAAGAAAGGAAGGAAAGAAGGAAAAATGTTGGAAGAAAAAAAAAAAAGGGAAAAAGGAAAGAAAGAAAGGAAGAAAGAAGAAAAAGAAAGGAAGGAAAGAAGAAGGTAATAAGAAGAATAAAAAGTAAAGGAAGAAAGGATAGAAGTAAGAGAGAAAAGCTAGAAAGAAAATAAATAAATAAATAAATAAAAAGAGAAGAAAGGGTGAGAGATGAGGGTATTAGGATTCTCTACATGGATGGTTATAAAGACAAGGCGGGAGGGTGAAGTGTCCCATTTAGTGTAGAAATTAGGACACCCTTATCTTATGGGATTTAGAACCTTTCTTTTTCATTCAACCCTAATAAATCCTTTATAGATTTTGTATGACTTGCTTTCCAAGCACACTTGGATTCTTGATAGGCAAGTAATTAATCGTCAAAATATTTTCTACAAAAACAAAATTTAGAATAGTACATGACCCTATATAGAAGACAAATCCTAATGATTTTATGACTTGTGCAACCCAACATATACCTAGTATAAATCTTTGTTTATATGAATTTTGCTTACAATAAGACTCTAAAACCAATTCTAGAAATTATCTAAATATGCTTCTAAAAAATACAAAACAAAAAAATTGAACTATACTTTTTTATTCACTATTATGCGGTCCCTGGGTTTGTAGTAGATGAGCCTGTGGTCATTGGAATCATGGTGGAAGAACACATGGTGGCTGGACATGTGGGTGGAGTGTTGGTGGCCACTCGATCCATAGGTGCCCATGCCCATTCCGTGGCATATAAGATCTCATTGCCTAATCGCTAAGTTCGTGGGAGAGAAGCTTGGTGTTTATTATCATTGGATATGTGGTAGAAAAAAACATTCCTCCTGTTTCCTTGCTCTTCCCTCTCTATTTCTCCTCTTAACTATTGGCTTGGAGCAGATGTTGAAGCATCAACGAGAGAAGGGAGGAGACTAAATGATTGATCTGGTCCAACTGCGGTTGACCCATGGTTGGACTGGTAACCCATGACCTGATGCGGACAATGTGTTTGATCGGGTCCATGGCTTTCGAGCATTGATTCTACTTATCTCAAACCATCTTGAATTTCTTGTATGGTGGTTTGAATTCTTTTCAGATTTTGCTGCTTTCAGGTTTATGCTCATGTTTTGGTTTTTCAGGCCTATGTCCTGTTCTCTAAGGATGGGGTTTTTGTCTTCCTAGCTTTTAAATTCTAACCTCTTTTCTGGTTGCTCATATTTTGAGTTGACAAGTATGTTTGTTTTTCCTGTGTCTGTGATCAGGTGTTTGCCTCCTTGGATGCACATGTTTGTTCCTAATTATGGTACAAGCCTCCTTGGATGCACATGTTTGTTCCTAATTATGGTACAATACCATGTGCTCACCTTTCCTCTGTAAATAAAATATGAAACCTATGTTGATTCAATAAATTACAGCCTATTTTGATATTCCCCAGAATAGTCTTGCTAATTGACAGGCCACTTTTTCTTTGCATATTAAACTAAACTACCTTTTCTATTCCTTCTGTAGAGTTTTCTTCCATTATGTTTGAAATACTTAGTTCATCTTTTCCTCAGAAATTGAAAATTCCTCCTTGAACCTGCCAAATAAATTTGATGCTGGTATAACTGCTTTCTGTTTTTGATATCTCTGTGACCCACTAATTTTTGAGTTTGAGTCACTCTTAAGTGATCTTATTATTATGTTAGTGCATTTTGAGCATTTATGGTATCATGATGGTCACATATTTATTGTTGAAGAAAAAAACTACCTTATAGTATATCCTAAATGAGTTCCTGTGCAGTTATTTCATTTCGGTCTTTGTTATTTTTCAGTGGCACGCCTCCTTTTCCAAGGTCAGATCATGCTGCTGCATGCAATGCAGATTGTTATCTTCTAGTTTTTGGTGGGGCCTCACATACTATGTGCTTTAATGATCTGCATGTCCTTGATTTAAAGAGTGTAAGACAGATGCTTTTTTTTCATATGTTTTTAGGGTAGTTAAAGGTTTAAATATAGTTTTTTAAAAAAATGGCTGTACTGCAGATGGAATGGTCCAGACCAAAACAAGATGGTGTGATGCCAGCTCCAGGAACTGGCCATGCAGGCATATCAGTAGGCGAAAACTGGTTTATTGTTGGGGGCGGCAATAATAAAATTGGTACATATGAAACTTCTGTCCATTCTGGTCATTTATTTATTTATTTACTTGCTTGTACTTTTAGTGTAATAGGAACCATGTTTTACTACTAATAATGTCAATATGCTGATTTCTCTTCATCAAGAGTTCTCACTCGAATGTTCTACAAGCTTCTTATTGTCTTGAGAATCAACAGTGACCTTTTTATCATGATGCTATAGAAAATGGCATCATATTTGAAGATGATTTTTGAGTAAAAACAACAGACAGCCAAAAAGGCAAAAAAAAAAAAAAAAAAAAAAGTCCACATATTAGGCAATTCTTTCCCTGCCCAGTTTGTTGAACCTCTTGCATTGAGATGATTATAATTTGCTAGTAATATGAGTGACCTGAATATCTTTTATGACCAAATTCACTAAAACTAATACTAATTCTATTGAGCAAGGTTTTAGATGCTGTGGGATAAGATTGTGCCAGATTTTCTGTTGAACAGGATGCCCCTTGCATTGACACTTGGGATGATGGATGTCTCATATTGTCCTAGTCCATTTCTTGATTACTCCCATCCCAAAACTTAGGATTGTGCCCATCTCAACACTCAGGATGATGAGACAACTTGCTATCCCACTAGTATTTAAAACCTCACTATAAAGTGCAAGTGGTTTTTTCTATGCCTTGTGGTTTTGCTACTTGAACTTTTACTAGAATTGATATTGATTCGATAAAGTAGGGTTTGGTTGCAGAATAAATTTTGGAAGGAATATCCTATGTACCATGGAGGGATCTACGTTTTGCGGAATAGGAGCATTTTGACATGTGGTTGGAGGGATAAGTACAAGAAATAAGGAACTTTTAATGAACACTGATTCTGAGATATTTTAGATTGCACCATAAAGACAAATTTGGCCTCCTTTTTTTATTTATTTATAGAGTGAATAATGGCAAAAAAGGTAATAAGAGGTGATGAGGCCAAGCGTATTCCATGGTACAAATCTATTCCACTAAAATAGTGGAATATAATTATACCATGTGGGCACACTTATACCCCCACATGGTATAAGCCCCTATTCTAGGCTGTCTTAATGTTTGGCAAGGATATCTCCTCCTTTGGGAGGATATCCCCCAACTTATTCTGTGCCACTAAGGCCCTAAAGGAATATACAAGTCAAAAAGGGAAAAATCTAGATAATGGAGTTTGTGATTCAATGATACATATCACTAGATAATGGAGTTTGTGATTGAATGATACATATCACTTATTATATTTTTATTCTTCTCTTTTCTATTGTTTGGCAGTTGCTTCGGTTTGTACCATTCAATAGATCGCCATATAAGATCAATGAATAAATGCACGGAAAGAGTAATTGCTGATACATTTTAGGTACAAAGAGAAAATGTAGTTCTCTTAGTCCATTTGTATTTTGTGTTGGTCTTAAAGCATGCTTCTTTGCGGGGGTCTTAGAAACTCTGATGCTTAACATGTCCACATTTACATGGTCGGTTGTCACTACTGTCCAACGACGTGTACCCTTTGCTAGTGAGGTACATTGCATTTCTCACATCCTTATCTCATTTCTCAGGGGTTCTTAAACTGTAAATAAAACCAAACATTGCTGCATAAGGAAATCAGTTTTTTAGCTTACATGTATATATGAGTAGGTCTTTTATACGTTTATTCAAATTTTCCACAATAAATCTCCTTCATTTATGTAAAATAAAACCGGCTGGTCCTACTTCTGGTTGCCCATCTTATTGTAACTGTGAACCATTAGACCATAGTCCTCAAATGGAAGGATTATAGGATTTTGTTCACATAAATATATTGCCTCCAATGGTAACCACTGTGATAACTTGAACTTGGTGTCTGCATCTTACCACTGGGAAATTTTCATTCCTAGTGTCTGAAATCATAACTCAAGTTTGTATGCGCAACAACTCTTTTCCATACTTCACGCCATTCAGAATTCCAGTTGGTGCTTAGGGAAGTATATATGATTACAGGTTAAGTCGTTAAGACTTGAATTACAAACAAAATATATTTTCTTGAACTTGTGTAACATTATAGCATTGAAATAAACAGTCCCTGTGAACAAGCTCTTTCTAAGTTTATTGGCATCAAATAAAGCTCATTGCAAGAGTGTACAGAAATCCCTTGTTACATTTAGTTTGTGATTAGCATAACCCCACTTAGGATTTCTGAATTGCCTTGTCACTTGGAAATTTTATTGTTTATTCTATAAACAATGGATCCACATTGTTGTGAGACATAATGTAGCCTCTATGCTCACAAAATCCACACGAATTACTTTCCACAGGCATTTTTGGTTAGCAACCAGTTGTTTCTGATGTGTGACCAATGTTTCGAATTTGTTTCCATGGCAGGGCCTGAGTTTGGTTTTCACCTCCTTTGCTGGTGAAGATGTTATTGTTTCTTTTGGAGGATACAATGGGCACTATAGCAATGACGTTAGTGATTACCCAATATGTCTTCTTCTTCTTCTTCTTCTTTTTTGAGTTTTCTTTCCCTCAGTCTTCTTTGTTTTTGTGTTCAGGTCTATGTTCTCAAACCAAGCTATAAATCACATGTGCATGCCAAGAAAATGGATGGACCTAATAGTATAACCACAAGCAGATCTGTGGAACCTGAGATTGAAACAGCTCAAAAGGGGAAAGTTAGGGAAATCATGATGGACAGTGTTGATTCACAACCTGCGGTAATGTTGGAAAAATGCATTTCCTGGAATGTAGTTATAGAAAACATAGCAGAAGTTATATAAAACTGTTGGAAGAATTCTTTCCCTCTCTATGCATATTCATATTTTATACAAGAAAGCAACCTTAAATTTTATTCTTATGTACAAGTTAATTGCATAAATGCATAAAGATGGAAAGATTTCAACAAATCTTATATGAGGATCTGAATTTCCTGTTGAGAATGCAGACATGTCAACTTATTCGAACCATTGAGATTACCTACCTTTCTGAGTCACCACATTTGTTGCAATTCTTAGAATGTCAGAAATGCAGAAACAAGCAAGCAACCTGTGGCAGACTGCAAGGCAGAGAAAGAAGAATTGGAAGATACAATTACAAGGGAACAATTACAGACGGTGCAACTCAAGCAAGAGCTAGCTGATGCAGAGTCATGGAACACAAACCTTACAAAGGTTAGCTTCATTAGTTTTTTGGGGATAGTTTCTTTGATCACAGTGCTATGTTCCCTCCATTGATTATGCACATGCAAATAATAGTTGTGATTGTGAATGAATTCATGCAACATTTTAATTTCACTGGTCTGTTAAGTTAACTAGACTGGAGATGCCATCAGGTTTTTATGGAACTACTGAACTGATGCTTTCTTGCATTAGAATTTTCTTTAGTTCTGCAAACAAATTTCTACATATTATAGGAGGAATATTCCATCAGTTGAATTGTTTCCGTGATCATAATGGGCAAAAGGGTCTAAATTGAAATGCAGTTGACCTTATACTTCAAGAATTAGACTATTGACAAGAAAAAGATGTGATATCAGAAAATCATAATGAAATTACATCTTTTATCAATCTGTTGTTTGAACTTGTCCTTGTTGTCAACTTTTTAGGATCTTCAATCTGTCCGTGGTCAGCTTGCTGATGAACAGTCAAGATGCTTCAAACTTGAGGTAAGTCTCAACTTTTCAATGCTAGCTTCTCAGTCAACTATTCTTTGATGATTGATTTGGGAGCCTATTTCTGCCTATATCTCAAACTACTCAAGAAAACTTATCCTACAGGTTGATGGTTTAGGGTTTGGAGAACGCAATAACATTCATTCAGTCATTCAGTCATTCCTTTGTTTGCTTATGTACTCATATTCATTTTCCTCTCTGATTCATTACAGATATTGCTAGTATCAAAATAATTGATGAGCTTTCCAAAATCATCCTCCAAAATCTGATTCGAGGACCAAAATTTGAAACCTTTCCATCTTTATGGGCTGATGCAAGCTTGCTTAAAGAATATAGTTCACAAGGAAATGCTGCTACCAAAATATCATTTAGCTGCATTGTTTTGGTTGCAAGCCTTCTCGAGTTTGTCCTACCTATCAGAACCTTGTTTTCTTATCTTTTTTGCTTTGTTTTGCAAACCTCAAGAAGACCAGCAACATAAGCGATAGTCTTCTGCGCAAATGATAGCTTTTCAATAATCTAGATTTTTTGCCCTGTTGACAAATAATCAGTTTTGTCAAGCAGCATACTACCTGAGCTAGCATGTTTTCTTCTGGTCAGGTTGCTGTTGCAGAGCTAAGACAGAAGCTACAGGCCCATAGGTGATCTACAAAAGGAGCTTGAGCTGCTTCAACGACAGAAGGCTGCGTCTGAATGGGCATCATTGAATGTGAAAAGGCAACAGGCTTTTGGTGGTTTTTGGGGTTGGCTTGGTGGAAACCCAGTTGAAAAGTCTGACTCCACATAAGCTTTGAGGCCCTTTTCTCGGTCCATACTGCTAGCATTATTGTTTATTAAATATGTTTTTTCAGCATTTTCACTCAACTGTTGGAAATAGCACAGATGTTATTCTTGCTTGTTATCATTTTTTTTAATTTTTTTTTTTAAAATTCTTGGTACGCCATATACTTGTACACAATTCAAGCGTTGTCCTTACTTTATTATCCAACAGCTGTATCATAATTAAAGTATTTTACTGCATGAATATTACTCATAAACAGTGTGCAGTATGAATTATAGCTTATCTTTCCTGATGAATCATTTGTTCTCGCTGCTGGAGTACCACTGAAAAATATGCAAATTGTTGCACTTTGATGAATCCTTAATACTGTGTCAGACAAAGTTAAATCTATGATTTATCCATATTGGTTTGTATTAAGTCGTTGAATTTGTTATGAACATGTTGTGATCAATGTACTTATTCCAAATTCGCACTTCACTCCCAGAAGTCGGGATTCCTACCTCTGAAATGTACCATTTTCTTTATTAAATGCGTTCTCTTCATTTTGTTTCCATATATAATATACTTTAGAGGGAGAGATGAAGCAAATACACTAAGTGGGACATGTTCGTTTAATTACGTTAGCATTTGCAGGTGCAATGAATGTGGCTTGAGGAGAGCATTTGTAATTGGGTTGCTAAGTACAGTCATTTTAAGAGTTCATTAATCCTGTTGTTACTTTACATTTTCTTCTGGGCATGGTCGCTTAGTCAACTCGAGAGTGGCAATTATAATAACAGAAATAGATGAAAGGGAGAACAAAACTTAGAAGAGACTAACCTACTCCCAAACGTGACCAGTTGATAGGTTGCAATCATTCATTAGTTATTCCTTAAACTCGTTAATCAGTCACGCAAAATCCAGTCGTTCATGAGCGCTTGTCATAGATTATGACAAGATACATCAGAGATGGAATCGATGGCATGCCAATTGATTTTAATTTTTAAATGCTATTGATAAAGTTGGACGATTACTGCTATCGATGGTTTCTTATGAGAGTGCATGGCGGTCAAGAGTGTTCGTAGGTCATCATCTACAACCCTAAAAATTAAGGGCGTGTTTGGAAATTTCCACCGAATCCGGCAGGATTATCTCGAAGAGAGGACGAGGGAAGGAGGGAGAGGGACCAGGAATCGGGGGGCCCAAAGGATTAAAATGAAAAAATAAAAATTCTCGGTGTCTTTTATTTTTAAGTCTGCATCGAGCTATACTTCAAGCATTATCCTGATGGATATGCTGGTAACTCGACGGGCGTGGGGAAGGAAAAACTAATCCAGATCTGATGAGGATAGTACATGAGACGTTCCGAGAATCACATCACCCAACCCAAACAAACTAATTCATTTGAAAAACAAGAGAGTCTGGGTTGATCTGATTTCAATTTTTTCCCCTCTAGTTATCTTTTTGAACCCAACTTAAAAAACGTCTTCCAGATGTCTCAGGCAAGGCCCTATGCTATTCAGCCTGGGTCGCCATCTTATCTTGTCTGGAGTATCTGGGTTTTGAGTAGGACAATGAGCGTGATTCCAATCAAGGTAATTTTAAATCCAATTAGAGGCCTCTTTACGGTACTGCCACAATAAATCAACACACAACCTAAACCTATCCCGCATGATTGAAAAATAATTTATATTTTTCGCACAAATACAAAGAAAACATCTCAAAGACTACATCTGCCTCATTGCAATTGACGGTGCAGTACAGCAACAATTACATACATATAGAATTGCAACTATTGAGATGTAATAATATCACAAGGGTTTGTTTGAAAAGACAGAAATTATAGATTATTTACCTGCAGATCTATCTGATTTTTTTTTTTTTTAAAAAAAAAGAACTGCAGAGGGGGTTATTCTCTCAATTATGATGAGATCTCAAAGTGAGTAAAATACAGATTCTGCAACTTATCCTGCAATCTGATCACAAGTTGAGATGCTACATATCAGTCCTTTTTGGTATTTACAGTCGTAGTTGCGACATCAATTACATACAGCAAGCCATTACCATGAAACCTTAATATTTTCTTGTGATTAGAGAGATGCTTGACCTCCCAATTACTGCCAACAGAAAAATCCAATTATGCCATCCGTTAAAGGAATCCAGAGCCAAAAATTTGACATCTATCATTTCTTCCTGTAGTGTTTTCATGTTACAATTCCCAAGGCCTTTTATCAGGGCAACTGACATTATGAGAATGATTAAGCTGGTTAGCACTGAAGATTTGCCATCTCCCGAATCTTGATTACAAGGACGGGCAAGATCGCTACCAGTGCATCTGAAACTAGCTGATCTTAAGTTGTACAAAAAGATGCATCTTAAATTGAACTAAGTTACAGTAAAAAATTAATTGGGATGTAGAACCAAAAAATTAGCTAAAAATACCTATATCCAATTCACGTCAGCATGGACTCTAACCAATCTGAAGTGTACTCGTAAGCCACAAAGGTGACAGCACCAGCTGGTGCAGATTTTATTAGGGAGGGGAAGATGCCTTTGTAGAGACCAGCCCACCCCTCTATCCGCAAGATCTGTTGCAGGGCATGGTACATGTTCTTGTAACCGCCGCTGTCTACTCTTGCCCCGTACTTTGGGTGCCTCTGAAGTCCTTCTATCTGCATTTTGGTGAACAGAAGTGGCACCCTTGTCATACATCATGCAAGGAAGTGGGAAAAACATATGGGTCAAAGCAGCGACTGAAAAAATCAAATAGAGACATGGGTAAAACCACCATTAACTGGTTTCACTCATATCACAGCCACAAGGTTGTCTCCGAATCAACAAATATCTACCATCCATCAGTTCAAGCAGCCAATAATGATAGCTTGCAAATGCTTCTGTTGATAAAACAGATAGGGATGGCAACTTACATAAGAATACAAGTAGGCCTACCTAGGATTCACATAACTCCAGGTTTCATATGGTTGTTGCATCAATATGATCAGATTTGGTTTCAAGCAACTAAAATACTTGTGTGTGAATTTTGCATTAAAAATCCACTTAATTATTGAGTTTGCCTGAAAATGTCAGAATTTTTTTAGAATGGTACACATGTAGGAGTTCATGGATGATTTTGTCATTGAAACTAAGTTTAATGTGGACGATAAAAATTTAATGAATATTTGACACACATTTGCGAATGCCTAATATAGATATTTTGATATATGATACAATTTTTTCTACATCATTGTCCGTCTCGTTCTTTAATTCAACGGCTATATTAATGGGGACCCCAAAATATGTACCATTATGCAAAAGGGGGCAGAAAGACCTTTTCTTGCAAGATCAGTAAGCAAATGGTTTTTTATTGATAACCACTATTCAAATTGATTTTGGTGATATCAGCTAAGAACTTTCCATGTGAAGCAGCCATTCATAAATCAAAGATTCATCTACTTATGAGTATATGGGAATCTGATTTTTATAACAGATACCACCTGCAATAGAACAAGGTAAACATGTCACATTGGACCATACATTACCAACAAACGTCCCATAAATTTGGTTAGTTTACTTCTACATCACAACATTGGCAGACAGTGTGTGGTAACCCATTGCAAACTCAGTCCCAACTGGTCTTAATTGACTCAGTCAGAGACCAAGTTTGGAAAAAAAAAAGGAAACTTCCCTGCCCCAACTGCCCTTGTATCCTTTTCTCTGTCAGGTCAGAGCCACTAGCCACCAGCTTTCTTCCCTCTAATCACGTGGGATTTCATCAGCCATTGTGTCATGCAGTCATCCTCAGTCGTCGGAGATCACAGACAAGAAAGGCCACGTTGTTGTTTCCCTTGTTCTTCTCCTGTTCTTGTTATTTCTCTAGGCCATCGATCCGATCACTGGGATGTGAAAGGGGCCTAATCGATTAGCAAGGCTACCAATGTTGCGAAAATCTCTCTCTCTCTCTCTCTCTCTCTCTCTCTCATATTTGATTCACTGTTTTCTTGCTCTATTTTGACCAGACCTTGTTCCAGCCATCAAAGATACTCTCCAATTTTCCCTCTCCCTTTCCCTCTCAGTAGGTTCATGGCGGCGTAGCCGCTTCCAACAATAGGCGATCCCTCTCTTGCCCTCTGTTTTTGTTGCAGAGAGAGAGAGAGGTGTCTCCTCTCTCTTCTTATTCTGCCAACAAGGTGGCTGGACCCCTGTTCCAACTAGCTTTAAGGGGGCCTTCGCTTGTTCTCTTTCCCCTTCTCACTCTCTAGCTTGAAGGCAACCCAAGGCCACCATAAGGTCTCCCCCTTTTCACAACAGGGGTATCCCCTATTTTCTTTGTCACGAGCACATGTCTGAGGCCAAGTTCCCTCACCATCCAGGACCCTTTCACGTTCCTCTCTCTCTCTATCTCTCTCCGTGGAACTCTCTCTGAAGTAGGATAGCTACGGGAACTTACTTTAGGAAGCTGAAATATTAAGATTAATAAAGAACAAAAAGATGGAAAAGTATGTGAAAAATTAAGCTTTGTAATGGATAATGGTATGGGACTAATTGAGACTTTAAAAGCTTGAGTTGAATAAGAAAAAGAAGAAGAAAAAAAAGGTTCTAAGCATCACACCTACGGGTTGATTGCATCACACAATCTTAAAGAAAAATTGCTGAAAAATTCTCTCAAAAGTTGTTATTCATTATGAAGAATTTACATATATATATATATATATATATATATATATATATAGAGAGAGAGAGAGAGAGAGAGAGAGAGAGAATTCCTAAACCAAATAAAAATATGACTCCTAAAGGAACTACTAATTTGCATAGGATTTAACTACAATTTTGAATAGGAAACTAATAAACCCTACATTTTAATAAGAATAACATAAGAAAACTTTGACTACAAGTTGGACGATCAATTTTCAGCAAATCTGAAAATTACCAAATACCCCTTCTTAAAGAAAAATAAAACTGACCTAGCACTTTTAACTTAAATAAAATAAAATAAGAACTCAATAATAGTTGATGATGAGTATTCTAACTCCCAATTAAGATCCTTATCATCGATTGAGTACCAAATTAATGCTTGAGCATGAGAATTAGCCTATGCCTTTTAAAAACCTTAAGAGGCTGCTGCCACCGTGCTCCACTCTCTCTCCCCTCTAGATTTTTCCTCTGTTGATCGAACAGGGACAACATAGGGCAGTCCTCTATTTTTTGCTAGGGAAGGAGATCACAACTTCCCTTCCCCCTATCAAAGGTCTCTCTCTAGTCATGATAGAGAGACACGGGGCCATCTCGTGTTAATCTCTCTCTTCCTCAAAATACTAACTCAGCCACTAATCATTTTGTCTTTTTGCGGCACAAGCTTAAGCACTGTGGATTCGCCACCCTAGAGTCTAAACCCATGCCCTTGATCATTTTTACATCAAGTATTTAATATTTTTCTAATTATGAGTCCAATTTTATCTGTATAGGTGGTTACCAATCAAAACAAAGAAAAGACTATGAATAGTAATGAACGGGATGGGGTCAGATTTTATCCAACCTGACCCTAACTTTTTACCGTGCCCTGCCGGGGCAACAAGTATAATCCCCATCCCCGACTCTGCAGAGAACAGGGACCCCAACCTGGCCTTGTTGCCCCCCTGCCCCCCCCCCCCTCCACTTTTTTTTCTTTTTCAAAATTATCTTTAAAAACACACTTTAACAAATCATGGATATTTACAAATTTGATTCAAATCATGAATATTGCTCAAAAAAAGGAAAAATAGCTCGAAAATTTCATTCTTAAGATCAACTAAGTCTTTCGTTACACACACACACAATGGGTTTGGGTCCGGTTTCAGAGCGGGGCTATATGTGTGTGTTCGGGCTGGGTCAAATTGACTTTTGGGGCAGGAGTACATGTCCCGACCCCGCCCAACCTTGAATTAAGTCTTTCGAGTTTTCCCTGAAATCCACTCCAAACTCGATCAAAGCTTGAAAACCCTGCCCCAACCATGGTAGGTTGGGGTGGGCCCCCGTCAGATTGGAGTAAAAATTGTCATCTCTAGAAAAGACAAATTTAGAGTTGATTCTCCTCAACCATCTAATTAAGGTGAGCTGCAGCCTTCAATTTCAATTTTAACAGTATATAGTGTAATTAGATTAAATTAGATCTAGACCTAACATTAAGACACGTAGTTCAAATATTGACTTAGGAAAGTAACCACTAGATGAGGGTATTAAGTACAAAATAATGCTAAATTAATTAATCGAACTTGTTAGGTGTGAATTAGGGTCGGAATTGATTTATCTGGCTAGGATTCACTTCTAATCAGGTAAGAATCCCCTCACATGCTTCTCGATGTGAATTTTGGTATGTCATGTACATTATTGACGACGTATGAAAATCATGTTGATTATGCATGAAACCTATATATTTTATCCCTATGGATTTGGATTTTGATACTTGCTTCTTGTATTATTTTAAAAATTTGCATGTTTTAGTTACATTGCCTTGATTGATGATGTATGATCTTGATAATATGATGTTGGTTTACATCAAAAAAAGATAATATGAGGTTGGTTGTGGAATATGAAGCTGAATTACAGTTTAATGTCATAAACATGATTATGGATAAGTATGAAAAGAACTACTATTATTATCATCATGAGCAAGTGATATATTAAATTAAAAATTGGAAATCAGGAAATAGCACTAATGTGAGAGGTATAGGACTAACTATGTTCTCTTAGATTGCCTATCATAGATAGAAATATAACCTCATGTTACTTTGGATTTGCTACCATGAGTTGAAGACTGGAATACCGGTCCCAGCCTGAAACGTGACCCCATGCATGATTGCTATCATGAGTTGAAGTATCTAATGCTATTCACAAGTTGAAGCGTAACCCCATGTTACTTTGAATTGCCAGTCATGCGCTAAAGACTAAAGCATAGTCATGACCAGTCCAATGCCGAACAGATAAGCAAATATTGTTGTGCACTTGAAAAATAATAGATCTGACCTTGATTAATTATTCTTGAGAATTGGTCTTCCAAAATTATTGAACATTATGATAATAACAAAGATATGGCGAGAAAATGGAAAGAAAACCTTAATATTGATTATATTATAAACATATTAATGTATTAATACCCTTGTGAGCCCTTGAAATAATGGATTTGACTTCAAATAAGTTTGTTCTAGATAAACTGCCCTGAGAGATTATTGTTTATTACATGTTAATGCAATACTACCTATGTTGATAAGTGCAATGTTTGCCTTTATTGTTACAATTAATTATTGTTTATTTATGACTGTGATGCATGTGTGTTAATCATGCATGCAAGTGCATGAGTAGGGATTCTTACTGAGTTGTGGCTCATACTATCCTTATTTATGTTTCTTTTCATAGCAAGAGGATGCTTGGAGCCAAACTTTGGATTTGGGACTGATGTGCCGAATAGAAAACAAAAGTATATTAGATTTTTGATACCAGCAGAACTTTTCTTTTATCAATAAATAATATTTCTTATTGTAGCTAAGTTTGAGACATTGATCTAACATTGAAATTATGTTTAATTTATAAATTATTAAAACTTAGGCCTTGCATATCCTCTGGGTCATACCTAAGGGATATGCTGCTGTGTAACGTGTCTAGCCTCTTTTTTTTTTCTTTTTGTTGGGGGGGGGGGGGGTGACAGGGTTGTGATAAACCTACCTGATATTTTTGCTCATGTTATCAAGCATTTTTATTCCTGGCATAGTGTGACAAAAGATCAGCAACATTCCTTTAACCAGGTGATCAGCAATCAAAGTACAGACTGAAACATCATGCAAATCAGCAATGTTCATGCACTCTATACTTCTAAAATAATGAATTTGATGAACTTTGGATCCAGATAATCTCAGCATCTGGAGATTTTGCTTTTGGAGCACTGGAAAGTTACCTGGAACCTTTTCTTCACCACATCAAGAGGGTGACAGACAGCTTTAGCACATGTTCCAGCAGCAAACCCACAGAGAAATAGCTGGAAGCTTGAAGGAGAATCATCTGGCTTGTTTGAGCTAAGATCAGAAAATCTAAACCTGTTCCACATCTGAAGACAATAAAATGCGGTTAAATTCACAATAGTAAAAAAAATAACATGTTAGCAAATCTTTCTTTGACAAGCTTATGACTTGAGTAGAATCAAAGCACAGAGTGTCGCTCATAATCTAATATGTTAGAAAGGCAGGAGCACCCTTTCAGTAATAGCATTATGCTATGCTAAATGAATTGTGGTATGGATATTGGGTGCAGGTGTGGACCCAGGGAAAGGATCCATCTAATCCTCAAGTCTCAGGATATGTAGACTTGTCAAAAATGGATGAAGAAATTGGGTTTGGGTATGGTGACGCGTGTGACTGTCATGTAATAGGGGGGAACCATGATGTTTTGTTCAACTTTTAGCCCCTATTATTTACTCGTTACACAGGCCATGATTGTCATATGCACATACATGCATCATTTACGCTGTCTTTTTTTTACATACAAGGACAGGGACCAAAAGCTAAATGGCATCAAAATGGAGATATGGGAGCAAAGTTTTTAAGCAGTAAGAAAACAAAATAGGAACGGCTAATAACTTTGCCCATAAAACAGCTTAATTATTGGTATCAGAACCATCCACCAGATGCTCCCATCTTTAATAAACCACATGCTTTGCATGGGTCAGCAGCATGATTAAAATCCACAACCCCAATCCCTTCCTCTCTGCTCTCACCATGGCCTCCAGCGACCATGCCACGTTCTGCCTCACCTCCATCAACCTCTGCCAGCCTCTGCTGACTTCTGGTGTCCACTTTTGATCTCATCTGGCTTACCCAATCCATGACAGGCCACAAATTATCCTCTTCCCAGGCAGGTGCCCTGCAAGTTCCAATCTCTCATTTCTCTCATTATCAGTTTTTGCTAAGACCCCTTTTTCATTCCATCTCAACTTTCCAATCTCTCATATTGCTGCATCCAAGAGTTTCAGGCATGTCCAACTCAGGTCCCACACTGTGCCCATGTCATGTCATATCGACAAGGGTATGTCAAGGTAAGATACCAAGTCCAGGTATCACAGGCATTCTCAAGGCACTGAAGTTTGTCCTGCAACTTTGACAAAAAAAGTCTAAAATCTAAATCTTGGAACGGGATAGTGGATTTATATCATATGAAATATTGTCATTCAATAAAATTTCAATAAGTGAGAATCACAGGCATCTCAAAACCTGAATGTCTTTTTTTAACATTTGGTTTCCATGTACCCAAATCTTCACCTCACCAAATGATAAAACTAATGGTTTGAAAACTTGAAACTTGGGAATCAATCAATACTAACAAAAAATTGGGAGTGAGTCAACTTAGAAACTCAGACAACTTATAGTGAGATTTGACTGAAACTTCTGAGGAAAAAATAAAATAGAAAAGAATCATTAGCAATTTTTTCACTAAATCAAATGGTCCACTATATAACTATTTCTTTTAAATTTTTTCATTTCCTGTTTCACTATTTTCACTTTCCCTTACCTATCCCCTTCTGTTTTCTATTTTTTTTCTCTCCATCTTTCTTCCTTCTACATTTCTCTCTATAAGAGGGACAGCACAGGCACCTTGGTTCCATTAACATGTTTTGGTCCCCCATCACCAAAGGACTACCAGGCCACCTTGACAATCTTATATGATAGATATACTAGATGCTTCATTTTAAGAGTGGATTGGAAGACACAAAAAGTAAGTGAAATCGAAGAATCAAGATCTAGGATTGGGCATGCCCCCTAACCACACCCATCTCATTATTGTCAAAAGGAAACTTCCTCAATGCCGTACAAACAAATAAATTTTGTCCATTAGAGTTGCCATATTTGTTTGTCATCTAGAAAAGAAACTGAGGTACTTTTGTGTCGGTTCAGTTTCATGTGGCCCAACATATTTTTCAGGATGCATGTTTAAGATAATTTGTCTTTCATAAAGTAATTAAATGAGCTAATTCTTGATTTTTAAAGGGAAAAAAAAAACCTTGACCAGCAAATTGCAGTATGCATACACATGCACATTTAAGCATATACATTAACATAAGCATGTTTCTAGCCATTTGTGTAAGTGTGTACTGATAATCATCATGGAAGAGTATAGAAAGAAAATATGCATGAAAAAATGATACAATATAAGTCATTTTTCTAATCTTTGTATCTCTCATATAAAAGGGCGCCACCAATTTTTCAAAAAAAAAGTAACAAAAGAAATTTCAAATATTACCATCATCCATCGCTTGAATGTGTCATATGTGCCAAATTGCAGGCCAGCATAAGGAATGATTTCAACTAGCGTTGGCGACAACCCAGCATACAGTCCTCGTATACCGCGAGTATTGATGATGTCAAAAAATGCAGCTCTCATGGTGGAATAAACCTAGATCAAGCAATGTCACTATCAGTTTTCATTCCAAAACAAAATTTCATGCATGTATGAAAATTTCATCTCTTTTAAGACCCATAATATTCAAAAACTTCGTTCTTTTCCTCAGAGTATAAAGACTTTCATATCAGAAAAATAAAAATAGTGTAAATTCATTACTGCAATAAAAATGCACAACATCCAAATAATTGATTTGCATATAAGAAAATAAAATATCTTAAAAATACAAAGGTTATAAAGCTTAAAAAAAAATATATCCAAAGCAGCATGAACTTAATATCAATTAGCAAATTCTTCACAACTGGAACTCTTCAAGAACA
>JACVBY030000637.1:0-110000 GCA_017589505.3 Metroxylon sagu
CTAGACAATTTATCATGCAAGTCTTTCAAAATGACTTTAGTGTATGGTATAGCTAAATATAGATACATGGGTAAGGTATCTTGAAAGGTCATGGATAAAGAAATGAAATACTTTATGGTATAAGTTTTTATACCATAGAATGTTGCATATTTTTGAATGGCCATCCTGAATCTTATTTTGGACATAAATGTCTATAATTTATCCATATTTCATGCTTGTATGAGCATTAATAATTATTTTTATTATTTTTAATATTTTTTATAATTTAATCATAAATAGTTCTTAAGTCT
Organism: Metroxylon sagu; assembly: GCA_017589505.3. NCBI lineage: Eukaryota > Viridiplantae > Streptophyta > Magnoliopsida > Arecales > Arecaceae > Metroxylon > Metroxylon sagu. The sequence continues at coordinate 291 of JACVBY030000637.1, forward strand.
TTATGATGGCCATACAGGTAGTATTCTATGGTATAAAGTATGTATCAGGGACTCTTGCCCGGTAGAGAAATGAATCTGATAAGAAACATGTGCACGCTTGCAGATGATTAAGCTGGAGATATAAACATAACTGAAAAGAACATAATTGAAATCATTCAGGATATAGCCTAAGATTTCTTTGATGGTGGCCAAGCGATATATATACCAAATAGTTAAATCCTCGTCAGATATCTAAATGCTAGATCAAGCACCGTCAGGGACGTGACGTGGCGCACAGTTTCGATGTGAAAGTTGTGCAGCAAGTTTCAATGGTACAGTTGTACAGCTGGAGCCATTAACGACAACGCCGCCTGCTACTTGCCATGTGGTGTGTGATTGCGTTATGGATCTTGCTATCTAAAGTTCGAATGATAGCTCTAGAAATATATATATATATATATATATTATTCTTCAGATAAGAATGGAAAGAAGTTTTAAAAGATTTGATCGGCCAGGCAAAACCATGTGACTTGGAATGTGACTTACATCGATACGAATCCCGGGCCACACGGGAGTGTCAATGTGGACGTGTCTCTAACATGGACTGTGAAATTGGCGAGTTAGCATGACAACAAACAGCTTATGAGTTCACGCGTCGCTAGACGGCTGGTCATCACATGAAGCCTCTGAGAACGTTTCACTGCATCCGTTGAAAATTAGAGATAACATGGTTTTTTTCCTTTCTTCTTTTTCTTTTTCTTTTTCTTTTTCTTTGGTGGCAAAGGGCTGAAGCGTGCAGCTTTCCACCTTTTATCCTCTCTCTCTCTCTCTCTCTCTCTCTCTCTCTCTCTCTCTCCCCCTCCTTGAGACGCACCACCGCGCCTCTTCCTGGCCCCCCTTGCTTAACTTCTTTTTTCCTTTATTTTGCAAATCGAGAAAGGAAAACAAAGAAGGTCAAACGAGGTATTGGGATCGCTTCTATGTTTGACAAGTGTCTCCCTCGCTCTCCATTATTCAACTAGCATATTTTTTTTTTTTTACATTTTTTTTAATAAAAAAAATTGTAAAAAAAAAAAAAAAAAGGAAACAGGGTCCAATCTTAACCATTCATCCCCTTACGGGAAGATATGTTGCCCTGTTAAAAGATTGCCAAGTATTAATTTCTGCATCCTGACCTCTGTTATCATGGACATAAGCATGCTAATACCGTACATCAAAGCCCGATATCAGTACATACATATGAAGAGAACCATAAAATTTTTCACTTCGGTTGAATGAAATTAGCAAGGGACCTGCATGCATCTACAACAGCAAAAAGATAAATGAGCCTCTATATTGATTATTATTTTTATTTTTTATTTTTCTTTCTTTCTTTCTCTCTTTTTTTCCATTACTTTTATAGGAAACCAAGTCTATTGAATTTTTCTTGATTTCTTTCTCGGTCTTGAGTCCTGACAAGGGTAACGGAGATTTTTTTTTTTTTTTTTTTTCTTATAACATATCTTAGATATTCACTGGGACCCGCATCTCCTGTGGTTGCCCTTCCTTCCCACGCTAAAGCACGTGACGAGCCTAGATTCTTTAGAAGTCTCCAACATACGTGGAACTCCACCAACCCACCACGTGTCCCCGGCGGCTCAGCATCCCAGCACAGCCCGGATCAGCAAGCACGGCACACTCCACTCCATCAGCGCCACGTCATCGATGAAGTAACTGGACCCACCACGTCATCGTGAACCTCCGGCATAACTCCGGGGTACCGTTGCAGCTCCTGCAACCGAAACGCGCCACGTGGATTCGCTACACGACAATTGAGATAGAGGGCGCGTCTTAAAAGAAGCCTCCTCAGCTCTGGAGATGCCTGCCAATCTGGGACGAAGCGGGGAGGAGCGAGAAGAAGAAAGATTTTTCCGATCCGCTCTATTATTATTATCATTATTATTATTATTATTATTATTATTTCTTTATCTTTTGGTTTGTAGCCTAAATTCCTCCGTCGATCGAAGCAGAGGTAATCGAATCGATCCAATGGACAGAAGCCCTCTTTCGCTCTTTTTGCGAAAAATAAAAAAATAAAAAATATCGAAACTAATCTTGCCGTATACGCATTCTTGTCCCCCTGCCTTTTTACTTCTTCTTCTTCTTCTTCTTCTTCTTCTTTTTTTTTTTTTTTTTTTTTTTTCCCCACAAAAAAAAAAAACAAAGAAATAAACACATTAGATTAGAAATTCTTTTTTGCTTGCCAACAGCTTCAACTAGGTGCTGCTGATAAGAAGGTGTTGGCATCCTTTCGTTGGTGGCTGAAAGGTTGGGAGCATGAGCAACGCTCTGGGGCATAGCTTACCTCATCGGGCTGGAGCTCATGAGGGGATTTCTTCAAGTTTATTCTGCGGAGTCCCGTCAGGGTCGCACCGGAACCAGAAGCCGCTGCTTGCTACCAGATTCCTTGGGAAAAACTTGAGTGCAGCGAAGACGAAATTATCCGAACGGAGGCGCAGGGCATTGTCCATGGCTCCTCGTGCTGTCTTGGCTGCAGATCCTGCTTCGGAGGAGGTGATGTGATTAATTTCTTCTTTCTCTTCTTTATCTACATGGTACATGGTAGTGATCGCGGCATAGAATCAAGGAACATCGATTGATTGCTCTCTGAAGCTTGATCTCCAAGAGACCGTCCACCCCATCACAAACAAACTAATGAAGTACTTAGACTTTTTTAAATCAGTCGGCACTTTAAACACTGCACCACACGCCAGGACAAAATTTATCAGCAAATAATGCGCCTAGAAGTCAATACTCTAGTGGCATCCATCGGTTTTCTGACGATTTCCTTACCTTAAAATGGGACAGCTTGCTGGCAAATTCAACCTGGACTCAGATTCTGAGCTGCAGGTACTTATCACATATGACACTACTCTTAAATTCCATTCCATGCAAAGAAATCGATTCCCTAACCCGATCCCTTGTCTCTGCTACTGAACAGATTGCTGTTCGCAGCCCTGGTCCAGGTTCACCTGTTCAGATCGAGATTCGAGTTACCAGTAGCAGTAGCTCCTTGTTTCTCCACTGGGGTGCGATTCGCCAGAGAACAAAGTAAGTCTAGATGCTATGTTCGGAGCTCTTCGGTCTATGTTTTGTTTTGTTTTGTTTTGTTGTGTGCCACCGATTTGTGCCGTCTATGATTTCTTCCTTCTGGTCTAACATATGTTTTCAGGGATTGGTTTCTTCCTTCGCGTCGTCCTGATGGAACAACTGTGTATAAAAACCGCGCTCTTCGGACGCCTTTTGTCGAAGTAAGTCACTGAAAACGTGACACAACTTTGAATGTATCCAGATTTCTTTAGCAAGGCTGGCCTACGAAAATTGGAACTAATACCATTCCTTAACCCTCTCCTGTAGTCTGGTTCCGACTCTTCACTGACTATAGAGTTTGATGATCCTGAAATACAAGCAGTTGAATTTCTTGTGTTTGATAAGGCACAAAACAGATGGTGAGTTGTTTTCAGACTGCGACATTTCCATCTGTTGATTAGCATGCTAGCACATCCTGAGATTACTTAATTCCCTTTCCCTTGGCAGGTTTAAAAACAATGGTCAAAACTTCCAAGTTCAATTACCCGGAAAGGGCTATGGAAAGCAGACTGCCTCTGCCTCTGGGAATCCAAATGTTGCCCTGCCAGAGGATCTTGTGCAGATTCAAGCATACATAAGGTGGGAAAAAAAGGGTAGACAAACATATACACCTGATCAAGAGAAGGTAAGTCGGTATTTTCTTCATTTGTGAATCATTTCATGTAGTTTATAATCCTACACAATTAATCACAGAAAGTAATTTTATCTTTAACTGTGTACCAGCTCTTCCATATTGAATTTGTTTATTTGTATATATTGATCTGATCTTCCAGATTGAATTGGTATATCTCATATATTGGTCTTTGGGAGTGTCTCTCAATATTAGAAATATATTATCCAGCTTTGTTTCTGATATTTAACGATGGCTTTGCCAACCCTTATCTCCCAATTATGTCCATTTAGACCTATTTCTAGAATTATGTTAAGCATTTCAGTATCTGTTCAGATCTTCATGTGGATGCTCATACCCTCTCCAACACTTTGTCCTTAATTTTCTTAAGCGGCTCTCCAACTCTTTGTCCTTAATTTCTGCTACTAATGCAGCTTCTCTACTATACTCATTTCTCACTCTAATTCTTAGTTTTACCACACATACACCTTAGCATTATCCTTTCTGCTGCACCTAACATATTTTCTTGGACCATTTTTAATGCCCAACTTACCTCTTGAGATTAGTGACATGATGAACTTGAGGCTTGCCATTGTAGCCCAGAGATATGGTTTTTACCCCTTGTGGCAATGACTTTTCGGTCTTGGTTGTTGGTAATTTATTGGTCAGGCAAACAGGAAATTTAGAGGCAAAATGTACTCACTGATTGTTATAAAGCAGACTACCTTCCACAAAAGCAGATGCCATGTTGAAACATTCCATATGCTGATTGACTTTTATTCTAATTGTAAATCTGCTATGCCTAATTTGATGCAGACACTAGAGTCGCAATTAGCCTCTTTCTTTGGTCTCTCTTTCTGGTTTTTCATATCCATTCTGGATTATCTTGCATGGATGTATTGTTACCCTTAAAAAATTCTTGCATCTATATTCTCATCCATTTAATTGAATACCAATTTATTTCCTGAGCTCTTTCATCTCGGTTATTCTAACTCTTTTTCCCCCAATACAAATCCTAGATGCAGTTCTCGTTGTGTTTAACTTTCATTATAGCTGAGCAAAGCATTTATTGTAACATTAGTGCTCATTCTACTTAAAAGATCATGGTGGTTCTCAGCTTCTTGCAATACCTTGATTTTTTAGGGCCTGTTTGTTGTTGCTTTTGTTTCTTGTTTTTGTTTTCAAAAATTCAAGAAGAAAATTGAACTGGACTGAACCAGTATGAATGATGAATTCCTTTCATTTTAAATTATTTGTAAAACCTTTAGTGCTTTCAGCAGCATAAATTTAATGTTTCAAAAAATGAAAAAAAATAAAAATAACAAAGGACCAGCAAAAGCTCCATGCAAATGCTATCTCCAACATCACTCTCTATTCATCTCAACATTGTCATTTCTATTCTCTAACAGACCTTATTTGCTAAAGGATATGTAATGGTTACTAACTTTTTTGCTTTTTAATTTATTCATGGTAAATGTTCATCTCAACAACCTCTACATCTATCCTCTTTCAGACAGTTTACACAATGCTAGAAAGAAGTTTTTGGACTTTGTTCTGGCAGACACATTCCACTTAATATTTTGTTCATGTTTAACACAGTGACATAGGATTCTTATGTGTCATGTCACTTATTTTATACTTAAACATTCCAATCACATCTCTGTGTCATTGTTAAGTAGAACAACTTAGCAGGTGAAGCCTGTGACATCTTTCAGGAGGAGTATGAAGCAGCTAGAGCTGAGTTACTCGAGGAAATTAGAAGAGGCACTTCCATAGAGGAACTCCGGGCAAAATTGACAAAAAGGCCTGATGCTGAAGAGGATAGCACAAAGATGCCCCCTTCTACTGAGAGTGAAATTCCCAATGATCTCGTCCAAGTACAAGCATACATACGGTGGGAGAAAGCTGGGAAACCAAACTATCCTCCAGAGAAGCAACTTGTGATGCTCTATACCACCTAGTCTCCTAGACTTTTGCTTCTTCTTCTTCTTCTTCTTCTTCTTCTTCTTCTTCTTCTAGTTTTCTGAATCTGGATTTGGTTTGATGTCAAATAGATGGAATTTGAGGAAGCAAGAAAAGAACTGCAACTTGAGTTAGATAAAGGAATATCTCTTGCTGAACTACGGAAAAAGATCATGAAGGGAAATATACAGACTAAAGTTTCCAAGCAACTGAAGACTAAAAAGTATTTCACTGTAGAAAGAATTCAGCGCCAAAAAAGGGACATCATGCAACTTCTCAACAAGCATGCTACTGAAATTGTAGAACAGAAGATCTTTGACTTACCAAAAGCCCCAACAGTGCTAGAGCGCTGCTTAAAGCTTATAGAGGAGCAGGATGGTGGTCTTATTCTGAACAAGAAACATTTTAAGCTGGATGATAAGGGGCTTCTGGTTAGATAACCTTTGTTAACAGTGACCTAATTCTTTTTTTTTTTTAATATTATTCTAACTTCTACATGATTCTCTTTAACTATGAGCCTGCTTTCTTGGTCTGAAGGTACTTGTCATCAATGCACTTGGTAAGACAAAGGTTTATTTGGCTACAGATTGGAAAGGACCGCTTGTTCTTCACTGGGCATTATCAAAGAAGGCTGGAGAGTGGATGGTGATGTTTTAAGATCTTCCATTTTCCATTTGGAACCCTGTTTAGCTATTATTTGATGGCACTGTTTTGTGTACCGTTTTGCCAGTTTCATTTATATGGCGATTACTTAATTTTGCAGGTGCCCCCTTCGAGCATGTTACCTCCAGGTTCAGTATTGCTAGACGGGTCATGTGAGACCCCATTTGGCGAGGCTTCATTAGCAGATCTGTTTTACCAGGTATAGTTTTCCTTTCTTGGAACCTAGGACAAATTTCCAACATCGGGCAGTTTTAACCATTTTTTGCACTGTTGAGTTTCAGGACAGAAAGGCTCATGTCATATAAAATAACATTTCCATCTAAGCTTGATATTTTGCAATCATAATTGTTCGACTGAAATGATTTTCACATTTAATTTTGATTTTCAAGTTCAGGCTATTGAAATAAAGATTGATGGTGGGGATTACGATGGAATGCCCTTTGTCCTGCTTTCTGATGGAAATTGGATAAAGAATAATGGTTCTGACTTTTACATTGAGTTTGGCAGTGAGACTACCAAGAGTAGGAAGGTTGCTCCTTTTTGTATTTCTCTCTCTTTTTTTTAAGGTTCATTAGAGTAGCTTTTACATGATGGATGACATAAAGTATTTATAGATTTAAAATTTTCTTTTCTTTTCTTTTTCAATGGAAGGATGCTGGTGATGGAAGAGGTACTGCAAAGTCCTTGCTGGACAAGATCGCAGAATTGGAAAGTGATGCCCAGAGATCTCTTATGCATAGGTCGAACATCTTTCACTTGCTCTTAATTTCAATTTCATTTCTTAGTTGGTGTGTCTGTGCAGTGAGTTCTTTCTTTGCTAATGTAAGAGTTCTAAGAAGAGTTGATTTCTTTTTTTTTTCTTCAATAAATGATGTTATAAACTTTTTTTTTTTGTTTTTTTGATGTAAAAAATATTTGTGCTAAAACTACATATTATACAGATTAAAAAAAAATGATAAACTACATATGCATCAGTAATAGGTATAATTGTTATAAATGGATTGGACACAGATGATACGGGCCTTTTGTTGTCTTTTGTTCTACATTTGTAAGTCCTTTATTTGCTTAATACTCATCAGAATAAGTGTTTCTATGCTAAAACTTCCTGATCAAAAACTTTAGCATGTGGTGTCAATGAAGTTCCGTAGTATTCATGTACCGACAGATTCGCGAAATGAAGTTCAATTCTGATGTAACAGTATTTCATCAGATGGTTTCACAATTGGTGTTCATGTGTTTGGATTGAGAATTTTTCGCTTTATCATGTTTATTCAGTACAAATTTTCAGTCTTTGTTCGTGTGCCCATTTTGCAGCCAAAATAATTTGTCTTCATGCCTATTTGGACTGCCCAAAATATTTTATGTTTTACTTTACCATTACCTATGTTTTTTTATGGTTTTCCATAGTTGGCAATAGAGTCATTTCTGATTTTTCCCCCTTTATTGTGTTAATTGAACCAAGGCAAAAACTATGACTATTTCCCAGCTAATTTGTTCTATATATATTGGTTTGGTTTTATTCTGCATGTTGATTTCTTTATTCTTTAAAAAAAAAAAAAAAAAAAAAAACTGGTGATTAAATTTGTCGAATCATATCCTTTTTTCCATCAAAAACTCTTCTTTCCTATGATGAATTGTAGAGTATTTGTTAAGTAGAATTGTTTGTTTTCAGACTCCTTTTTTCCCCTCCCATTCTGAGGGATAGCATTTTCTCAGGCCAAATTCCTCTTCTTTCCATGCATATTTCCTTTTCGTCATACTCATATGATCATATAGAAGAAGGATTGTTTAGTGGGTGCTGCTCATATTTCTGTAAATAATAATCCAATTTTGTTCTGTCACAGATTTAATATTGCCGCAGATCTGATGGAGCAAGCCAGAGATGCTGGGCAACTGGGTTTTGCTGGAATTCTTGTTTGGATGAGATTCATGACTACAAGACAACTTATATGGAATAAGAACTACAATGTGAAACCACGGTATGCAACTTAATAATTTCTTTTTTTCTGAAATTGGTGAACTATGATTTAGTTTATTGAGAAAGAGAAAAAGCTAAATGAAATTTGAGCATAACTAGGTCAAAAGTGATCTATATGATATTGTCTGAGAGATAATGCAGGACCCTGTTTGTATGTGCAACAACTGTATCCATGTGTCATGTGACGCTTAGATTGGAGTCTCCAAGTAGGGAAGGTGAATGGGTAACAATGTGGACCCCCCTTTCCCTACAGTATTTTGGGATGCTGCACTCCTTCTAGATTCCATATCTTGACAATCTTGGGTGTGTTGCATCACAACCTCCTTCCAATCCTTTTTTGCTCCTCTAGATTCTCTTCTATCCTTCCCACCCATGTTCAGATATCAAGCAGGTAGAGTTTTCTACCCTTCGGAACTGGAGTCTATTGCAAATAGCTAGCCATTGTAATCAGACCCTTTCAGCACCATCATCATTTCCTTCAGAAATTCTGAAAATGCCTTTCTCTTTTTTTCCGCTAGAATAGCGGACAAACAGTTTTATTAGGCCTTTCCAATGTTTTCATGTTGTGAGTTGTATTAGTTTGAAAGACTTGCAATATCTTCTTATAATAAAAAGTTTTATCTTTCTATTACAGTGAGATTAGTAAAGCTCAGGACAGGCTTACTGACCTGCTTCAGAATATGTACAAAAGCTGCCCTCAGTGTAGGGAGATCTTGAGAATGATCATGTCCACTGTTGGTCGTGGAGGTGAAGGGGATGTTGGGCAACGTATCCGGGACGAGATCTTGGTAATCCAGGTAATTGCTGTTTATTTGTGGAGTCTTCTATTTATAACGTTAACTGGGTGGATTAGTAGCAAATTAGATTTGGAATCATGACTTGGATGTGATTTCTGAAACACCACTGTAATCTGGTAATTGTAGAGAAAAAATAACTGCAAGGGTGGGATGATGGAGGAATGGCATCAGAAGCTGCATAATAATACAAGCCCAGATGACGTAGTAATCTGTCAGGTACTTGATATGTGAACCTGAAGGCTTTACCTTTCATTTGCTATGAAAAATCTGACTAAATTATCTTTTCAGGCACTAATAGATTACATTAAAAGTGATTTTGATGTTAAAGTTTACTGGGATACATTGAATAAAAATGGCATAACAAAGGAGCGTTTACTAAGCTATGACCGTGCCATTCATTCTGAACCAAGTTTCAGAAGTGATCAGAAGGAGGGACTTTTGCATGATCTAGGAAACTACATGAGGACTCTGAAGGTTAGTTGGCTGTGTAAAGCTTCCTGCTTAAGATAGTTTTAAATCATAGTACTTACATATTAGTTGTAAAACAGAAATTATCTCCCCTAAAGCAACTCTTAATTGGTGTTTACTGAAGTTCATTGCAAGTTAATATTGATGATGTAGGTTGTAGTTTTGCATGTCATAATTAGGTTATATTTATGCAGCCTTGTTTTGTTAGTACAGATGGTTGGCCCCTATAATGACCATTATAATGTTGTACTTCCATTATAATGGTTTCAGAGGGGTTCCATTTATGTTATACACTTGAGTTTTCTTGCACTTGCTATGCACATGATAAATAAAACAGAGAAAGAATGGGCCATAGGATATTATGAGGGCATTTTTGTCATGAAATTAAAGTGGACTCAAACACTTCGGTGGAGTCGAACCCTAAGCATTCGATTGTATTAGTAGATAGCAATTATGGGTCTTTAGATAATGGCTGTTATTTCACTGTTATCCTATTTTAACGGTTGTAATAGATAATGGCTGCTTTTTCACTGTTAACCAATTATAATGGCTGTAATATAATGGGAATAACAATTATTTGACAATTATCCTATTATAACAGCCATTATGTAATGGGAATAATAGTCATTACTTCACACTCGGATTGTTTTAGAGGGTGAGCATTGATGCAATAATAAGGTTGGTCTATTGTAACATGAAGGTTATGGGTTCGAAACATGGAAATAGATTCTCCCTACATAGGGGTAAGGCTGTATACATTTGACCCTCTCTAGATCCTACAATGATGGGAACCTGATGCACTAGGCTTCATATTTCTATTGTTTCCCTAAATAAGGTTTTTTTCTAAATTCAAAATTTCATAACAAATTTCCCTCCAAAAAGGTTCGCAGCACTTTTTTTAATTGAATGAACGATGATTTAGAAAATGATGGTATTATTTAGAGATGTCAAATGGGTCGGGCAGCACATGGCATGGCCTAGCTCAGCACGTAATAGGCCACCTATGGCCCGTTTGTATGTTTTTTACATTTTTTTTTCCCTCTATAACATCCATAAACAACTAATTTCAGGGTATTCTTGTCCATATTCAATTTCTAAGAATTAGTTTAAAAAATAAAAAAAATTGTCTGGTCCACATGGGCTGGCATGTCAAGCCAGTGGTCTGGCTGGGCTCGAGCCATGCCATGGTCTGGCAAGGCTGTGATTGTGCCAACACAACCTGTAACAGGAGCACAACAGTCTGTTAGGCTGATCCTTATATGAGCCGTGTCAGCATGGTCCGGCCCGTTTAACACCCCTAGCATTTTCTTATATTATTGCATGTTATTTTTTGCTATTATATTGCCATTTTAATGGCCATCATAACATTCATTATTTTGATACTAAATAAGTCCAAATCAACATGATGGGGCAAATAATATAACCATTATAATGGCCAATAATAGTGTAGTTGGGGATCTTTATTCTGTTACTGAAACATGGTCTGTACTGCTTAATATTAAGTAGTACAAGCGAAAAAACTTAGCAGATAAATTGGCCCTTTATTATAATCTTTTGTTGATGTCCTTTGGTTCCCATTTGTTATTGCAAAATGTGATAATGCCTTTTACATGTATTTTTTATCAACCATGTTAGGATAACATTTTTACCTATAATTTATCTCTAGGCTGTTCACTCAGGTGCAGATCTTGAGTCTGCTATTGCAACTTGTATGGGCTACAAATCTGAGGTACTTTTTTCCCATCTACATGCTTTCCAACAATTTCTTGTTCATGATAGCTCATGAACTTTATTATTTTCTTCAGGGTCAAGGCTTTATGGTTGGCGTACAAATAAATCCTATAAGGGGTTTGCCATCTGGATGTCCTGTAAACTTTCATAAACTTATATGGTGCACATTGAGGCAGTAAACCCTAATTATGAAACCTAGTTTATGAATATACATTTCAAATTTGTTTGAGCAGGACTTGCTGGAATTTATACTAGACCATGTTGAAGAAAGGGTGGTGGAGCCACTGCTTGAGGTGAGCGACAATTTTTTAGCTGTATTTCCTCTTGCATTTACAGCATATCCACAAACTACTTTGTACTATATTATTTTGTTTTTTCTTGGCCATCAGTCCATGAAACCCCACTATTGAATAATGTTAGATTTTCCTAACCACCAAAACAAATAGTAGAAACAATCGCAGTTCTGTTTTTAATATTGTAGTGGCTACTAGAATTCTGACTTTTCAGGGTTTGCTGGAGGCACGAGTGGAACTTAGACAGCTGCTACTCAATTCCCATGAACGTCTGAAGGATCTTATCTTTTTGGATATTGCCCTTGATTCTACAGTCAGAACGGCAATTGAAAGGGGATATGAGGAACTGAACAATGCTAAACCAGAGGTCTTTCACAACATCTACCTTTAATGCCTTGCTGTTGTTTGTTCCAACCACTTTGACTGTTCTGTGCATTCTTTTATTCTAAAGTGTGTTTTGTGTTGTGTGTGCATGCGCATGTGCGAACTCATCTCTGTGGTTATTTTTGGCAGAAAATCATGTACTTCATTACTCTGGTTCTTGAAAATCTTGCACTATCAACAGATGATAACGAGGATCTGATATACTGCTTGAAGGTATTATTTGATCTCCTATATCATGTTTTATTCTCATTTAGAAGTTAAATTGGACTGTAGGGACTCTAACTTGCTTAATACTTGCATTTTTGTCATGATGATCCCTATACCATTCATATTTACTTTTGTTTGCATGTGAATACTATTGAAGTAACCAAAGACTAGGAAAGTGCTTGTTGCATTTCTTGCAAATGAAACACCACATTTGATAAAGCTATGATGTTTTCAAGCTCATAGAAACTTGGTAACAAATTCAGGACTTGGAATTATTCATCAAGTTTGAAAATTGATCATTTTGTAAAAATTCAGGAACATCAAACCATAAAGAGTAATCAAGGGAGAGAGGTCGTGAATATTAGACAGAAGGGAAAAAAAAAGTTTTTTTTTTTCTTTTTAAATGAATCATTGGAGATTCATAGAATCATAACTTTTTAATTGAATTGGTATAGCTACATGGGGATGTCTTTTGATGGAGAATTCAAGAATAATTCCAGAGTTTTTCAATTGGTTGGAGAATTTTGTACTAGAGTTGTTGAAACTGGAATATACATTTAAAGTAGTCTCAGCTTATTTGTGATTTCTATTATCCAGTCTGTATCATATTAATATGAAAATTAAGCAGTCTTCTCTATCCTGGTAGACTGGCATTATGAATTTTAGGCCCAAGTCAAAAGATTTTTTGATTGCCTCCATTCGAGCCAAGAAGCAACTGAAACTTTAGATTGTACATTTTGCAGTTAGACTAAGTTCTCTCCATCTATATGGATAGCTCCTTGTCCCAATGAGTTGAAGGAATGTGTAGTTTAGATTCATGATGATTTCCAGTTATGTAGTTGATTTTTATATTTAGATTGCTTTTTGAACCTGAAGTATTTCAGATTGTAGACCACACTTAGTAACCGAGGTGTTTATTAGGTATAGCCATTGAGCAGCAAAAGAGTGAATCCAATTTGGTATTTTTCTTTTAGGGATGGAAGCATGCTCTAGAGATGTCCAAGCAAAAAGACGATCTATGGGCATTATACGCAAAATCATTTCTTGATAGAACCCGACTTGCCCTGTCAAGCAAGGCAGAGTTGTACCATCAAATCCTGCAACCTTCTGCAGAATACCTTGGATCATTGCTTGGAGTCGATCAATGGGCAGTATGTATTTTATATATAAATACTACCTTAGAACATCTAATTTGACGTGAAGCCTTCACTTGTGAGAATTTGTCCTGCAGATAAACATATTTACTGAAGAAGTTATTCGTGGGGGATCGGCTGCCTCTTTATCAGCACTTCTTAATCGACTTGATCCTGTTCTTCGGAAAGTGGCACATCTGGGAAGGTTGGATGAACACTACCAACATCTGTTATACTTGCAACCTTGGAAGTCAGAAAAATGATCTTCGTATATCCAATGTTTAAGTTTTGACACGTCATTTGTTGCCTAGGTTTCATTTGAGCTAGTTTTATCTAACCTTGAATTTAGATGGCATTTGCATGCTTTGCTTGGAAGTTCTATTCAAATTTCTAATCTGACCTTGGCTGGCTGGAACAGTTGGCAGGTTATTAGCCCTGTTGAAGTTGCCGGATATGTTGTTGTTGTAGATGAATTACTTGCTGCTCAGAATAAATCTTATGGGCGGCCAACAATTTTAGTGGCAAAAAGTGTGAAGGGAGAGGAGGAAATACCAGATGGCACAGTGGCTGTGCTGACACCTGACATGCCAGATGTCCTTTCTCATGTCTCTGTGAGAGCAAGAAATAGCAAGGTAATTATCTGGATGCCCATTCATGAACTCTTGATCATTATGGAGTTGTTATGGCTGCAAGTGGTGACTACATTTTAATAATGCCTTTATGCAGGTTTGCTTTGCTACATGCTTTGACCCCAACATTCTGACTGAACTCCAAGGAAATGAAGGGAAGCTTTTTCGCCTGAAACCTACTTCTTCTGACATCTTATATAGGTAGGATGTTATTTTTCCTTTTTCCCATCCATCAGAAACAGACTTAATATAACATTTTAAGGTTGCTGCGATGTGACTGTTTGGCTCTTTACCAGGGGAACTGGTCCTTCTCTTCCCATTTTTCCATTATCTGCTTTTTTATTTCCATATTCTCCATGATCATAGCTTTGTATGTTTTGAGTCATAGGAACTGCTACATCAAGAATCTTTTGTGTTTTCAATTTTCACCTGTAGTGAAATAGAGGATAGTGAGCTGTCGAGTTCCATTGGCATAGGAGATGGTCAGCCTCCACCATCTGTGACTTTGGTCAGGAAGCAGTTTATTGGTAGATATGCTATATCAGCTGAAGAATTTACCAGTGAAATGGTTAGTATTGTAACTTATGTTTAACATTCCTTATGAATGACTTTTCAATATTTTACCACATAATATTTAAACTGCTTAGTGTTATCCAAGAACATAATATTTTATTTATAGCGAAATGGGAGCTGTTGGTGCGTCTGCAGCTACTCAAATTAATGTTGGCTTGCTTTATTTACATTTCATAGCCTATCTTTCCTTAATGTTTGTTTAACTGATAAGACGGTATTTGTATTCTTAGGTTGGTGCTAAATCACGAAACATCTCATTTTTAAAAGGAAAAGTGCCATCTTGGATTGGAATTCCAACATCAGTTGCAGTACCATTTGGAGTCTTTGAGAAGGTTCTGTCGGATAATATAAACAAGGTGGGTCTTATCTTTACTTATTGCTACTTTGCGTCATGGATGTGCACATCTAAGCAAGAAAGCTCTGGAAAATATGTTGGTTGTATTGTGGATCTTTTCTTATTTCTATGCTTAAGATAATTGTTTATTGTAGCAAGTAATAGCTGGTCATATTATTACTGTTGGGGATTAAATGGAGTAAAAAAGCAGATTTTTGTGACCGTCTTTGATTTCCATGCCAAAATATGTATATGAGTCTGACCTTTTTCAGATACTGGGACTAGGGGTGGCAGTTTATAACCTAATCCTTCAACCCGAGTTGTCGCCAACCTGCTTCAAAAAGTTTCTGATTTAGTATAAATGGATTTGAAACATAAATAGGTCAACCTGTCTATATCCATTTATTAAATGCATCAGGTTCATCTTTAGACCTCTAATCCATTTAACCAGTTTTGACCTGTTTGATAGTTGGGTAGGATCATGACCTGACTTATTTAATCTGTTTAAGACCTGTTTAACCTATTTAAAACCTACACGACTTGTTTAACCTGACTTGCTTAACCTATTTTAAACCCATTTAGCCATTAAAGATCCGTTAACTTGTTTAACTCGTTTAACCTGATTTGACTGTTTAATAAATAGATTATGTGGATCAAGTCAGGCTACCTGAATTTTTGACCTGTTTATTAAACAGGCCAGGTTCAAGTTGAAAAAATTTTGACCCAACGACATCCGACCGGACCTGATCTGATTGCGGCGACCCCTTTTTAGGATATAATTTGTTGTGATGTCTTGATGTCAGGGAATGAATGCACATATAGATTACCCTACTCAACATTCCAAGAAGAACAGAGAGATTCCAGCAGACTTAATAATATATTTTGATACCAAATGATGTGGATAATGATATTCATGTAATGGTAAAAACTAAAATTATTGGATTATATTAAATAATCATTCATCAGACTTCATGGGATTATTAGTTTGTCATAACAAGCAAAGCCAAGTTGCATATAAATATATATAGGCATCAAAAGTGATTCAACTTTTCAGCGGAGTTGAACTATATATGAAGAGTGTAAATTTTGAGCCTATATGGATGCAAAGCCAAATGAACAACAATTACAGCAAATGACAAGCATTCTCTATCACTGATAGTTGAGTAATTATTTTCCATCCATGTCTCCTTTTAAACAAGTGCCCACATTTTTTAATATCTCACTCTTTTTGATTGTACATTATACAAATCCATGCCACTATGCAGAAATTGCAATCAATAATCATTTGTAATCAAGATTGCAATGTCTTAATTAGCTAATTGCATGTTGCTAGGCATGTCACTGCCTGTGTACAGTATGGCTTTGTTGTTTTCAGTGTGTCTTCTCAGTTTCATGATTCCCATTATGATAAGTTAATGTACAGAACAGTCTAGATGTATTTATAAGCTAATACAACTATCAGTTACATGAGTTCACTTTCTTAGCTTTCTTGTTGAATGAGGATTTTTTAAGTTTCAAGCATAGAGTCATGCCAAATACTAGTTCTGACATAATGCTTCTTCGTTTTTCCTTTTACTTATTTTTGTAAAATTGTTAAGTTCAGGCTGTAGCTGACAACCTACAGATGCTTAAGGAAAGGTTAGGACAAGGAGAATTTGGTGCACTTGGCAAAATACGTAAAACAGTTCTGCAGCTTGCTGCTCCACCTCAATTGGTAAGCTTCTCCAGCTTTGAGGACAAATGCATTTAAAAACTTTCTCAACTTGACAGTTACTAGTTGGAGTTCCCAAAACATGTCTCAGCATATTACCAGACAAATACTTTTTTATGTTCTACAGTCCAGAAATATTTTGCATGCTGTAATATTGGGAAGTAAAATAATTGCTTTTTTTTTTGTACGGAGAAATCTAGGTATGTAAATAATTGCTTTTTTTGTACGGAGAAATCTAGGTATACTGAATCCAATAGAAGGAGCTTTTCTTTAGCCAGTGATGGAGGTGCAAACAATCTGGATGCACTTTTATGAAGCACATTCCTCTGCAAAAGCAATAATCCCCACCAGAAATTCTGAAAGAAGATTTTGAAAATATCAAAGGAGAATATATAAAAAGTTTATTATAGAAACTCATAGTTCTTCTATGAATCTCTCCAGAAACCTTCAGACCCTCATTCATATAACTAACCATAAAAATATGGAATATATCCTATAATTATCCTTGATGAGCTAAAGTTAAGCAACAACTTGAATGACCAATTGACATTTCATGCAAAATGGAAGGGAGAAAATAAAGGTTTTAGGAAACTTACATCGAGTCTGACTTCAACATCTGGTAAGTCAACATTGGAAAAATGATGTGGTCTAATTGATGTAGGCCTTGAGATGCTTTTTTGGTCCTTCAGTTTAATTATTTAACGGAATGAAGTACATGGCTTGTGATTGACTGCATCACTTTGTCTCAGCCACATTGTATTGCATGGCAACATCTGAACTGGATTTCATTGTCCTGTATATATTTGATTTTCTTTAATTCACTTTACCAACATTTTGAAGGGGCGCCATTACCGTCATTATTCTTTATTAGTTAACTACATTTGATGTTACACTAGTAAATGATACAAGTTGTTTCAGGTACAAGAGCTTAAGGAGAAAATGCAGGGTGTTGGAATGCCATGGCCTGGCGATGAAGGTGTGCAGCGGTGGGAACAAGCATGGATGGCAGTTAAAAAGGTAAGAATATTCTTTTTAGTATAAATGGAAGTTGTTTTGATGGTTCTACTAAGGTTTTAATTTTCATGGGATGAGCATCCCAGTTTCTTATGGAATGGAACATTTGCATCCTTCCCATTCCGATACTTGCTTCAGGTGCCTTTTTTTTTTAATTTTTTATTAATTCATCTAAGAAGTTTTATTGTTTTATATATATTTTAAATATATCCAAACTTCAAAAGTAATATATTTAAGGTAAATTGGCCCTATTTGGTGTACTCTCAAGTTAAAAACTATGTAAATGAAAATGATAATTATCCAAAAACTACCTAATAAACCATATTTTAATATTTCACAAAATGTATTTATAAGTTTAAGATAAACATATCAAACTTAGTACTAATCTCTTGTAGAATGTCTATGATACTCCTGGGCTATGATGCCAACCTTGATACAGAGCCTATCCCTGTTGCTCATGCTATGTTTGGGATAGTTTAAGATAACTCTCTTGATAGTATGTCGGCTAAAAGACTGACCATCTCTGCTTAGGGTAATGAGAGGCAGTACCAGATTGTGACTTTGGAATGTATCCTTCTAAAGGTGAATACTATGTAGGAGCATACCCCTTAGAATATGATGGTTGAGAGTATACATCAGCATTGCATGTTGAAGAGAAAGGGCTATAATTTGCACTCAATTTGATGCATCAATAGATCTTCTTTGGTTGATGACGACAATGATAATCTGACTTGCTCATATTCTAACTTAGCCCTTTGAGCTTCCTACTCCATCCATGTTATAAACTCCAAATGTTCTTGACATCAACGTTTGATAGTTATTCTTAACTACTAAAATTAATCTAGAATATATTCAGCCTATGTGCCATATTCCATATTCTTATAAGCTAGCAGCTTCTCACCCTGATATCTACATTTGGGTCTAGCTCTATGGTCCTATTTCTACATAATATGGGTGAACTCTACATTCCCAATAAATGGATTAATCCCATATGCCTCACCACCACCTTTGCCATGTCTACTATGATCATTAGATCCATTGTCAATGATAGCCTTTTTTTCACTTTATCATGAAATGATGTAAGCAAGTTAGGATTTGAGGGCTCGAGTATCTTACCATCATTATCGTAGATTTGTACATCATCAACTACCTCCATTCATTAACTGTCACCTTCCCTTTCGATTTGGATTTTTGTAGCTTTGCTTGGTCATACCTCTCTAACCCTCTTGGTTTAACTAGCCTTCACCAATTGACGTGGTCTATCTCTCCTGCTATCTGCAAGACCCTTGCTAGCTTTGGAGGCCTATGTGTCATGTCTTCGACAAAACATCCTTTAATCAAGTCATTGATTAGAACCTTTAGATTTCCTGCTACCCAAAATTAGTAGCCGAACCGTCTCGAACCAGTCTGGAACCGAGATGGTTCGGCCTCTCAGTTCGATACGAAAGGCAAATCACCCCAAGCCACCCAAACCATCTATATCGACCTCGTACAGACATATCAAATCGAACTAAAGTACCTTATTCAGCCTGATTTGGGGCTATTCATGGGATTGGACCTTCTGATCCACTTGATTAGTATGCCATTAGTTCAACATGGTATACTCCGTACCGAATTATACCGGTCCGATACCAAAATGGTAGCAGTTCTTAGTACGGCGTACCTTACTGCTACTTAATCCACCACCGCCCCTTGCAAACTAATTTGAATAGGAGATAAGGGAGAGGCTTCCTACTAATCCACATCTTGTATGTTTACCTCCTATATTATTACTTTACATGATTGGAGAGGATCCTATGGCTCATCCAATACCGGTAGGTCTTATGCTTCTTCATTTGCAACCCAACCTACCATAGAGTCATCCTTATATAGATAAGGTTCTCGAATGGATCATCTTGCTAAGGCTCTTTCTTCTCATTCACATACTTGATCTTCGACTTTAAATTGTAGTGGACAAAAATCAAATTCCTTAATTTCTTGGAGGATAGACAATTTTAGAGTTTTGTGTGGACTAGGAAAAATGTACTTCGGTTGCACTCACATCCACTTGATGAGATGGTATGTGAGAGGATCTGAATGACAATCTTAAATTTGGTGTAGATGCCCAGGAGACCTACCACTCCCTACATTTGACACCACATCGATAGCAGAGGAAGTCACCACCTTTAAATTTGTGGGGAGGGGTGGTGAAGGAAGGGAGAGAGATCAACTAGCTAGTGTTAGTGAGGCCTACTAGCACCTCCAGTATCATCTCATAATGATGAAGTTGGGACTACTACCATGTCGGTGCGTGTCCTAGCCAAGATGGTGGGATGGTGTGATGACCCATGTTCTTATGTTTCATGGTCCTACCCCTGTTTTAATCCTTTTTATCTCACAGGAGCAGGGAGGGACAGTCAAGATGTTCCCCATCGCAGGGGGATTTCAATCCTTGGTTCTACCTGAACCATCCTACCTATCGCAATATTGAGCCTGATGTAAAGTTGCTTCTTTTATGCTTTTATTGTACTTTAAAAGACTGCTTATATTCATGATTGTGTCACCCCATGCCAATAGTTTATGTGAATTATATCAGTTTAGTTAATTAGCATTAACAATAGTTTTTGGTTCCGGTTGACATCTCAATGGCATTTGCCAGACTGCTTTTTTTGTTACATTGTTGACTGTAGAAGTAACCTGCATAGGCCTAGGCAACTCTCAGCAAGTCTTCAAACCTCATCATTGTCCTCTTATAATTACCTTGGACCAGTCCAGTTTATGGCATATGGAAGCTGTAAATGTAAAGTACTTTGTATTGCTGATGTTAATGAGCCTGAGAATATGCAGGAACATTGTCAAGAAATCCAAATCAGTCAAAAGCTTGCAATATGAGAAAAGAATGTCAAAATTATCTTGTTATTTTAGTCAAGTTATATGGGCCCTTTACCTTTAATTCTGTGCCTTGTATTCGAGTTTTTACATAAAAAGGAATTCCAATTTTCATCTCCACCTGGTCTCGTTATCTTTTTGAGCTTTCTCTAGGCTTTTCACCTAACCAGAGTTTGTTTCATCAAGGTATGGGCTTCGAAGTGGAATGAGAGAGCATACTTCAGCACCCGGAAGGTTAAGTTAGACCATGACTTTCTCTGCATGGCTGTCCTGGTTCAAGAAATCATAAGTGCAGACTACGCATTTGTCATCCATACCACTAATCCCTCATCTGGAGACTCATCAGAGATTTATGCTGAGGTATGTTTATAAAAAAGATGAATCTCTTTCTTCTACTGCTTTCGTATCTTGACATGAATCCACTTCTTCATGTAGGTGGTGAAAGGACTAGGAGAAACTCTAGTGGGAGCCTATTCAGGTCGTGCACTGAGCTTTGTCTGCAATAAAAATGACCTCAACTCTCCCAAGGTATGTGTATTGGAATTATTATTATTATTATTATTATTATTATTATTATTATTTCGAACTTCATTGATGCTGAGTGCATTCAGTTTGTGATTATTTTTTCTATTGCTGGCTAATCTCTCATTAAAAATATATTGTCATCGTTACACTTTAGGGGTTCACAAATTTCAATTTCTTGTAGGTACTGGGTTTTCCAAGCAAACCAATTGGCCTCTTCATACGACAGTCGATTATCTTCAGATCTGACTCTAATGGTGAAGATTTAGAAGGTTACGCTGGTGCGGGGCTTTACGACAGGTCAGTCAACTTCCAAATATTTAACTAGGAAGTGGTGTTGATTCTCAGAGATGTGTCATGACCAATGAGGTGGAGAGGGGAGGGGTGGGGTTTTATTCTGATGATAAGTTCGGGGTTGATTATGTTTTGTTTACAAACAGCGTGCCGATGGATGAGGAGGAGAAGGTGGTGCTCGACTATACATCTGATCCACTGGTTATGGATCGGGATTTCCGGCGGTCTATACTCTCCAAAATTGCGCAGTCAGGGGCTGCAATAGAGGAATTGTATGGCTCTCCACAAGATATTGAAGGTGTGGTCAAGGATGGGAAAATTTTTGTTGTGCAGACAAGACCCCAGATGTGATTTGCTGTTGTGGTATATCGTGCTGTGCAATTTTTTTTAAAGGAAAAAGAAAAAAAAAAAAAAGAGAGGAGAACAATCCTGCAGTGATTATTGTGTTGGTCTGCTTAGAGCTTATTATGTTATGTAATTTCAGAACTACTAGTTTTATTTTTTTTTAAAAAAAAAGTCTCTGCAAATAATAATTTATAAATTGACAGTATAAATAATTCTATGAAATTATTATTTTATAATTCATCTATTGCTGCATGATCACACATGCTTTTAATGTCTTTTACCCATATAAATGTTAAACATAATGTGATAAATGTCACGAAGTTCAAATCGACATCTACATATATGATGTTGCTTAAACACGTCCGTACGATTCTTTTTTTTTTAAAAAAAAAAAAAGAAGATAAAATTGAAGTAGGATTAGATTTTAAATATAGTTGATGAAAAATAGGATATGAATCACAAAGTAGGCTATGTTTGGCATGGAAAATTAGAACTCAATGGGTGTGTTGACCTGACCGACTAAAACTCATCTACTAGAAGGCTAAATCTATTACAAGCCTAAATTCTAGAAATTATACGAACGAATAAGAAAGAAACTTTGAATGTTGTTACCACGTGGGGTGTTCGATAATAACCGTCATGTATTCCGGGGATTGTGGTGATTAGACGGACCGTTTTTTTTTTTTTTTTTTTGTCATTTTGCTGAATTCAAAGTCGTGAAATTTTGGCCTAGGAAACCTCATCATAAGGTTTTTGACTTGGCTGAGCTGAGATGTTGGTCAAGTAGCTTGCATCAGTTTCAGCGATGTATTGAAATAATTTGACTGATATTTGAAGTATATGAGCTAATTCTTTGTAATCAGTTTTTTTACTATGTTAAATTAATTCCTCGTGGTTTTCCTTTAATGAATTAACATACTAATTAATCGTACGGTGCAGAAGATAACCAATATTAGATTCGTAAGATATTGGACGGGACGAGATTTTGGTATCCCGTTTTCTTTCGTGCCGAGGTTTCCTTTGTCTCCGATATAATCCGTTGGCCACGGCCGACAATTCCGGTACGTTAATCGTAGCTAAGAGAGTCAAGCGACGATCGAGCACCCTTCCTCTTCTTGCTATATATAAGTGATAATGGTCAAGAGCTTTAATTGACAAGAAAGGCAACGGTAAATAGTAACTCATCCAGTAGATGAACCAGAGAAGAATACAACCACTGCCATCAGGGACACGTGGAATAAAGCACAAACAGCTTCAGAGCGGAGCCCCAGATGAAGCAAGATATCAGGCCAGTTTGAAGCCGCAATTTCTGAAGTCGGTTGAGAGAACTAGAGAGAACCAGAACCAGACATGCTTTGAATTGGATGTGTGGGATGTCTACCTCTAGACAGTACAGCACCAAAGTAAAGGGTAGGGTAGTAGAAGAAACGGGAATCATTTTTCGCGCAAAATCAGACATTGTGAATTGTTATGGTGAACAAGAAAACTAATTAGTTTAGCATGAATATATAGCGTGTATGAATGGATAATACAAGTATGGAACAAACGATCAGTGGCAACATTATTTCCAAATTCCCCACAGGATTATGAGTTAATATAGCATAGCCTTGTTTGTTTTTCACGCCATTTTGAGAGGTTCGAAAGAGTTCAAGCCTCGGTTGACTCATCCTGATACAACGAACGGTTCAAATATAGCCCCGCTATGATGCAGGTCATCATTTTCCCACATTGATAATGACACAAGCCGCCAAACCAGAAAAATGCTCCACCACGGACCCTTTAAATGCACCAGCTCACACTAGACATCTGAAATTAGAAAGATGCTGCAACGATTTAACACTACAATATTTAGAGACAACTTATGATATCATTGTGAGACAAGATGATCAATGCTTCTAGTTGGCAACCGGTGGTTGTTGTTAACTCGCAGGCGATAGAAAGCACCCAAACAGGTACAAAGCAGTTGGGCTGCTTAACAATCTCAAAATCTAGTCTCTACAACCATAATGGGATCTTACAACACGGCGAATTCACCACAAAATCTAGTCTCCGTCTCCTCCTCTTCTTGCTGTTGCCTGCTACAATGTCCGTAAATTCCCGGTTATGGCAAGAAGACCATCAAAAGTGAATCATAACATGCGGGCCCTTTTGGTATTGCCTTATTTTTCAGTTTTTGTTATCAAAGAAATCAAGAAAAATGAATTAGACTGAACAAACAGGTATGATGATATCCTTCTGTTTTTTGAAGTTTTTTTGCAAAATTTTTCAAGCTTTTGACAGCAACGATTTATTGCTTTCAAAAAAATGTTGAAAATGACATAATTTTGTGCAAATGTTATCTTCAACATCCATCTCAATGTTGTATTTAACTAATTTGTAAAGAAACAAAAATAGAGACAACAATGCCAAGCAGGCCCTAAATCATACACTCAAAAGCTCATATTTTGGCCTTGTTTATAATCCAAGTCATGTCTCTGAATCAACACTCCAGGGCATAAAATAGACCATTAAATTAGTCCAACCCTCATCCAACAGCTTTTTTTACACTACATTCCGCAACAGTTCTCGTTAGAGGACAGTTGGACAGAGCAATGGTTAATGTGAATCAGTACAGAAGCTATTTCTTTCGGTCCATATATTTCGGCACAACACTTTCTTTCAGTGCATATATGTCCATAAAAATTCAGTTGTCCCAATGAGTTTTTACTTCTTATTGGAAACAGGAAAAATAAAGCCTCATCAGTTCAAGTGAACAAAGAGAGAAGCTGGTGACTTGAAAGAAGAAAAAACTCAGCTCCTGCTTGAGCATTCATATAGCATTGCAATAAATAAAACAAGAATTGGCCTATGACAGAGGCTGACCTACAAATTCAGCACTTTAAGCTTCTTTTCCTTTACAAATGTGTCCCATTCAATTGCTTTGCGAGCCGCTCCATCATAAACAACATGCTTTGGCAGCTTTTTGCCGTATGAAACAAGAGTTCCTCCATCCACCACTGCCTTGCCAACTGCAGTGGCTTGGTAACCATCACTGAAATTTATACCACCTGAGGGGCTCATTTCACTCACTAGTCGTTTCATGTACCTGGGTTGAGAGAGATGAGTAGCTTTCAGTTGATAATGATACATAAGAGTGTTCTGTATGAAAGTACAGAAAGGTTGTTGCACACCATTAACAATCATGAGCATTTCAATCACCAGAAAGCAACATAATTAGACTAGCCAACCCAAAAGTCTAAGGGTGCAAGATTAGTTGATCGCTAAACCCATTAATACTGAGGGAGAAGAAGGTCATGCCGATAATGTAATACTTCCACTTTATCTGGCAAAAGTAGGGAATAGCATATACATTTCTCTGGAACATGGAAAACACACCTTGTAGGTTCTCTAACAGAAAAGATGATCCAAACCTCTCAGATGCTACTAAGACAGAACAAAAGACCCTATGGTTGGGAAAGACAATTATAAGGCATATCTATTTAACCATTATAACCATAAAAGATATACGCAGCATCATTTATCAGGCCTCCATGACAAAACCTAACGAAGAAATTTGAATAACTTAATCTCTTTGTGATTGTCTGGAACCATCTGCAGAATTTCTTCTAACACAGTGAGCATTGGGAATTACTTGATGATGAGAAGGAAGAACGAGGAGACTCTATATCATAGGATTCCCAAAAAAAGGGGATATGGAAAATCCCCTCTTGGGTGAAACAAAGCATCCATTTTTGGGGATTACAGACTCATGGAAACCCTAGAGAATATGGTCTAGACTACCCTCCCCCCCCCCCCCCCCCCACCACCCCGAAAATTCTTCTATCCGGTCACTACCCTTCCCCTCAAATTCAGCCAAAGGTCTAGACTATTCAAGTATAAGGTCTTCTGCATTCGAGCAAGCCCTTTGATTCATCAGAATTAATATCAACTTACTTTGTCTTCCCACAATTAAGAAGGGTTTAGCAATATAGTAGTTCTTCTTCTACCTTTTCCTCTCAAAAGATCCAGTCAGAGAAAACCCCAAACATATGATGAGCTTTTCCTAGGACTTGCATAACAATATGAGAATCCTTTTAGGAGTTATTATGATGCAAGGCAACACAGTGGGAGAGGGAAAGAAAGGGTCTCCAGAGTTCATACTCTCGTTCGGACCAGTAGTACTCTGAAGAGAAATAATAAGTCTAAGACACTGAATGCTAATAAAAAACATTTAACGAAGGTAAATATGGTATTGGTTTTGTAAGCTAACAGACCTATCACAGAATTTAGAAGAACATCCTCAATGGCGATCTCACATATGAATAAGCTTTTGCAAAAAGTTAACCATAGATGGTAGCATTATAATCTCACGAATTATAGATTTTTTTTTGACAATATTTGGTGTTACATCAAAGATCAAAACAATTGCAAAAAGGGGGGGAAACTACAACAAAATGACTTGACAAAGACATCTCTAATTCACAAATCCTAATTTCCATTATTTTTTATTGCCATGGTCAAACACCTGGAAGGAATGAATGGTAAATGACTTCACAAGCGACTCTCAGATATATGGGTTGAGTCTTATTGATTATGTCTATAGTTGGCTGTGCTTACAGTTAAGTTTTTTACAGGTTCCTTCGACATCTTTGCTATATATCATGAACTTACAGCAAGCAACGAAACTACAAGATGTAATAATCTAAATCACACTGAGAAGACAAGGGAAACTCAAGAACATCATCTTAAGTTTTGGTCAAAACTGATCCATTTCAACCAAGACCAAAACAAAACTGACCCCAGCTTCAGATTTCAGTCAGTGTTGACCCCATGGATAATTCTTTTAAAGCTTTCTTTTGACATTTTCTATCATATATCTGTCATTTCATTGTTTATTTAAATCAGCTATGCCATACAAATTTTCAGTGGATTTTCTTTTTCCAGCTTGAGTTAAAAAGGAATATAACAAATATAATTCTTGATGGCCAAGGATCCTAATGACCCATTAATTTAGTACTTTACAAAGATATTCTAAACAACTAAACATAATATGTTTAAAAAAATTCTTATGTACAATAGATAAGATATTTTACAACTTCTTAGATTGATGGCGGTGTTGTTAAAAATGCTAGACACATTTAAGCACAAAAGGCTCTTGGAGCCTAGGCACAAAGGGCTCTTGCACCCATAGGCACACGCTTGAGCAAAGTGATGTATCCATTTTTGAAATAAATGATAGAATAATTTATATAAGGAAGAATTATAACACATACTAGAAAAAAGCTAAAAAATCATAATACTAAAATCATGATAGTGTAATTTTGGTGTTCCATCTCTATTATAGTGTAATTTTGGTGTTTCATTTCTTAGTCTTCCAATTTTTAACTTTTTTTTTTATAGGATAAGAAAATAATTGCATATAGGATGGCGCATCATAAAATCAATATGATCTAATAAATATGATGAATTTAAATATATATATATATATATATATATATATATATATATATATATATATTACAAATATAGCTTATTAAAAAAGGTATGCTTTTTTTTTTTTTTCTTCAAATCAAATCAAAGCGTGCGCCTTTTCACCTTATGTGTGCTTAAATGAAGACACCTAGCTTAGAATATAAGAAGCACCCAACTTTTGGCACCTGGCACTTAGCCCCTCGCGCCTTAGACATGAATTTGACAACACTGATCGATGGGGAGCCATCTTGCATTTGTCATCATCTCTACCAATGCACCCACCCATATTGTGATGATGATGATGTTCATTATTATTAGGCAATTCGTCATGCAATAATATGTGGTATTGAATCAACAAAACTAATTTGTTTTAAACTCCTATGTATTTGTCTTGTCAATTTATAATTGATCGATTGATATTCGATATCGTACTTAAGAGATCTGTAAATTTATGTAATATATTTAATGCAGTTTCAACAATTTAATTTATATGATCCACAATCTTAAATGACTTAAAACAAAATCAAATGATAGGTAATGACTTTCCTATAGTTTAACTTCAGCCTGAAGTTACCCAAACCGCATAATTCATGATCCTATAAAACTTAAAACACAATCAAATTATGAAAAATGCCCTACCCTTTCTTCCTTTTTTTAATCTATTTATTAGAATTTTTCTAGCTTTTCTAGCCGGTTCTAAAACTCAGAGAAAAACTACCAAAACTGAAACCCTATCTAAGAGACCAAAACCAGAATTGAAATTGAGTTTTAATACCTAGCTCATGAACTCAAATCACAAAAAAAAAAAAAAAAAAAAATGCAAATACATAAAGTGTAATAAGCAAGTGGACATTGTGAAGAGAAAAATATGGACAATGGACACCTTCAGATACCTTAAAAGGTAACTAAACGGCAAAAATTTCCTTAGACTTTTCAAAGAGACAAGAAGTGACCTCATGATCCTCATAAGGATCTAGGTTCAATGTAGTAAATATCCTTGTTGCTCCCCATTCAAGAAATTTCAAAAAAAAGAAAAATTCTCTATCAGGTGACCATACATTAGTAGTTTACCAGCATTACTAGTTCAACATTCCAATTCTACATACTCTGCAGCTACTCCAGTGAGGCATGCAATCAAGGTCTAAAAAGCAGTTCTTGTTCCCTACAATTATATCTACAAAGAGGGATGGAAAACATACCATGTTTTCGTATAGCTTTCTGGAACAACTATATCCCCACCAAGGGCCTTAAGTTCTTCAATTGTTTCAGGAGTGCCAGGCTTATCACTGATAATGCTGATAGTCTGAAGCTTGCGTTCCTTTGCCAATTCAATTACAATCTTGCCAACATCACTGTCCCCAGAGTTCTGTACCAATGTTTGACCTTTCCAGCAAAAGCATAAAAACCCAAGCATAAGCACTTGCGTATTTTATTAATGAGCCAGAAATAGATCATCTATTACATTTCTCTGAAGGATTAAATAGAGACGTAAATTCATTGAAAGATCTAAGATATGCAAAACAGAAATAAATCACCTCAAATTGACTGCTTCGGATTAGAGCATCAACTTGAAACTCAGAAATAAAATTATTAAGATCTTAAGGACTGATATTCCAAAATTCATCATAGATAGTCTGACAGGCCAAATGTAAGAAAGAGAAATACACATATTCGCCTCTACATAAAACACATGTTAACATCAAATCGGTCTGATTTCCGCCATCAATTTCTTCTCCATGTCCGTCTTTTCTATGTTTTCTGTATGCTCTGCGAGTTCACAATTCTTTCTATCATGTCAAGCCAAGACTTCTCCAAACGTTTAAATTGCGAATTCCCAACAATCTAACCAATGGGCCATATGTCAACAACTCTTTTTTTTTTTTTTTTTTTTTCCTGAAAGGATGGAAGATTCCGGTAGCCCTAGAATCACATGGCATGAAAAGAAATCCAATAAGCTAACTTTGATCGAGGCAGTAGCGAAGTATTTTAATCTACACGGGGCAAGGGTTGTCATTCACCGATCATTGTAATCCACAGCTGACATCAGTATGGGGATTCCCGCTGGACGATTCTGCGCTTTCAAAAGGCCATCGATCGAAACGCGATCAAGATCATAAATTTAGCAGTCAGACTATGATGGAAATCCCAAAAATACCGAAAAGGCATTGATTTAGTGGAAAAGAAAAGGAAACCCTAGAAACAGAATACCATGAAAGATCTGAGCGTAAATCGAATTCACAGAGCAACAGAAGGGGGAGGGGGTGAGATCGAAGAAATGCACGAGATCCAACAGTGACAGAACCGAATTCGACTAGAGCCAGCGTCAGTGATTCGGATTACCTTGCTTGAGAGAAAGGGAGTCGAGCAGGGAGGCGACGGATTTCCTCAGAGTAGAGGGATCAGAGGAGGAGAAGGCTCTGATCCCCGTCCAAAGGTTAGGGCTTTGGTGGGCTAGAGGATGGAGCCTCCGAAGCGAATTCATTTCCTCGAGCTTGGGGGATCCTCCCGACTATAGGCTACCCCGACAGCGTGCGACCTGAGGCTTTAGCATATGAGTCGGCACGATCGATCGCCGACTCTTGCCGATTGTGCCTTGGCACGAGTAAAGCGCGCGCCGCAGGGCAAGCGCACGCTCGGGTGGTAAAATAGAACACGGCAGGTACGTGCTTCTCGAATTTACGAAATAAAGTAGGTTTGATTTAATTTTAAATGGAGTCGTATAAAAAATATATGATAAGTTTTATTATTAAAAAAAATAATCTATTTTCACATGAATATTATGATAAGTTTTATTTAAAATCAGTTTTAAAAAGGATTCATGGCGCAATGTCTCATAATCCATATAAATTATATATGGTTGTAAGTTAGATTGGCTCTAATATTATGAATGACAACTCATAGGGATAATGTAAAACAGCCAAACACAAGCAATTTGAAACTTAATTTGAGGTTGCTTGAAATTTATTAGGGGGCTAATTTGAGCTTTGACTTGAGCTCAATATGAGCTTGGAGGTACTGGATCAAGCTCAACTTATTACTTTTCGAGCCAGCTTAAGCTAGACTTGCCAAGCTCGTTAAAAATAAAATGAAAATGCTAGTTCAATGAGGGATGGGATTGTGGATGCTAGCGAGAGAGAGAGAGAGAGAGAGAGAGAGAGAGAGAGGGATGAGAAGAAGGTCGACGAGGGAGAGGAGATGGGTCATCAGGCTAGTTGCCTGCTGGTGCATGCATGATTTTGGACGTCTTGACTTGCTGTTCTTATTGTGGCGTTTTCATGAAGAAGCTGCAACGCGAATTTAGGATTCTATGATGAAACATAATATGAATATTGTTCTGTTAAGGGTGAAAATATTTTTAATTTTTTAATTTTTATTTTTTTTTTAAAAAAAAGACGGCCACGCAGGTGCAGGTGAAAGTGAAAACAGTAGGTTAATTAAAGACATGCATGCATTGAAAATTAAAAGTGAGCAATTTTTGATGGCATATGGAGGGTGGGGGAGCGATGGAAAGTCGCCGTTTTAGTGGTGCAGTTTGTGTAATAATGCTCGCATTGAAACCTTCACTGGCTTTCTGCAGCCTGTCCGATCACTTTAAATTTTGTATAGACACCTATGATGATCAATCACATCAGTGGGATGACTGTCGTGAATTCTGGGTTGTAGACTCAATTCCTTACATCTCCATATTCCCATCATAAATTATGCATGGATCTATGGCCACTCTGGACCTTGCAAATCATGGCATGTGCAAAATCAACTGCACATTGGTTGACTTTGATGCACGATGTCATTTTTAGGAATGTGATATTTATGATGTTCGAAAATTTATTCAGCTCCAACGATGACCGTCTTTGTTATGATTAGAGCATAGACAATGTGTACAATTAGACGGAATGCAGGAGGGAATGGTGTCGAAGCAAGGAAGTTCGCACCCTCTGCTTCCCTTTGGCTTCTTGACACGGCAAGAACAGCTTCTTCTCGTTGATGATGATCATCAACTTGCACGAGTTCATTGATGAAAGCTTAGATAGGTTCTTTTATTTGTTACTTGAGCTCCTGGTGGTTGCCAGATTTGTTTGGATGACAATATTTTTGGGTTGCATCCAAACCATCAATTAGACAGTGAAACTATTGTCTTGAACCAACAGTTACTCTTGTAACAGATTCCAAGCTGGAGAGCAATTATTGTCGTACCTCAGTGAGCCGTGATTCCAGAGGTGCAAGCAAAGCTAGGATGAAAAACCATTGGACTATAGAAAATCCACTGATGACGTTCCAGTGCCTTATAAAACATTGCAACTAAACTTCTGCTCCACTTTCAATCATGAGAGTTTGTCCACATTTCATTCTTATGATTCAAAATATCCTTCCGATAAATCATTGAAACAAAAAAAAAAAAAAAAGGCCATCTAAGTGAGCCATTCAAATACATTGTAGCACTTGGTCACTCCTACTGAAGCAGCAATAGCTGGTTCAGTGCTGGGTGCCAGAAAGAAGCATGCTTTCATGAAAATCACTGTAAGATGCATGAGCTACGGTCCTTGCACTACTTCAGAGCTTTAGCATTTCTAGGAGGGATACTGAAAGTTCTTGGGCCTACAATATGAACATTGTGACAAGCTGACTACAATTGTTATTTCTAGATCAATGCACTATCACGTGCAAATACCTCAAGATATGGCATCCAAATTTTTGCCTTATATCATCCGGTTACTGATACAAACTTATTATGTGCATGCATGAATCCTATAGCTGGTACAGTAGCATTTCTCCAAACTATATTATCACATTTATCCGCATGAATTGATGCAATGTCATGGTAATACATACTGTCGAAGATTATGAATTCAATCATTGAAAGGCTGCTGGCACAGTCTCTTCTGTGAAGTATTCCTTCCTGACAGTCTCCACGTTGCAGAATCTCACCTTCAGAGAGAGAGGGTGAAGGAAAAAGAAAAGAAAAGGAAAAAAATTCAGCCAAGAAAATTAGCATAAGTACTCAACATTAGCGAAACTTAAATGTAGCTCTCATGAGTCGTCCACTAGCTTATAAGGAGTAATTATAGATGGTTCCATAACTCATCAACAGCCAGGACCATTAATTTAGCACCGTCAATACAAAGACAATCATTTCATAACAGTGAAGACAAACAAAGGCAGAGTTAATATACCTAGGTTAGACCATAAAGATTAGAGGAAAAATGTGTGAGATTAAAAATTAGAAATGCAAAACATGGAAGTATAGTTACCAGTGAGGCATATGATTTCAATAACGGTTTGATAAGTTGCCAGATTGGCTGAAATATGAAAGGAGCATCCACCAAGAGGACTTGGCCAAGCCGCTTTGGATAGTAATCGTAGAAAACATCAATCTGGCAAAGTGAAAAACAGGAAGTCATATTAAGCTTTTAAACAGCCATATCTTGAAGCATTTAACGCATGATGCCTCTGTAGCAAAGGAAATAAAATAACCAATAAAAAGGTAGAAAATGGATCGATTTCACTAATAGCAAGAACAGTTCACGAGATAAATGAGTTGTTCAAATGCTGAATTTTGACTATAGCAATTCAGGGCTGCTTGGGTTTCCGTAGTGTTGTTCAAATTTCTCATGGGCTCTTTCTGCAGTGAGCTCAAGCAAACAGGATGCAAGTATCAAACTTCATTTAAATGAAACTATCATGATGCTGTCATTTAACAGCAAGGTTGGTTTAACATTGCTTATCGCGTGTAAGGGAAGAAATACTAAATCACGTGTACATTGCATTAACTCTAGGTTATATGGAAACAACTGACATGTGATTTATATGCTAGTATGATAACAGATTGCTTTAAACAGCAACAAATCAAAAAGGGACTTGGGGGCCATAGAGAACATCAACTAAAAGGGGTAAGATTTTGATGTTTTCCTGGGTTTCTAAAGAAGAGCGAAATGTTTTCATGCATGTAAGCTTTCAATGTTTTCTAGGAGAACTAAAAGAAGGAACCTTTTTTTTTTTTAATGCAAAAAGGATGGCCCAATGCACAAAACTCCTATTGCAGGATTTGGGGAGGGCAAGAAGTATACAATCTTATCCATGCATGCAGAGAGAGACTGTTTATATCTTTTGGACCCATAACATGCAGGGTTATAATGAAACAATCTTTCCATTGCACCAAGGTTTGCCCCCCATTTTTTTTCTTTGCATATATGCTTTTAATGTTATAGTGCATCTAATAATTTTTCAACTCTTGATAAATTCTTAAATGGATTGTGAATGTATACTTGCACTTCAACCTCTGCTTTACGTCTCAACAATTCCTTTAAAAGCTAAATTGCTTCAGGAATTGAAAAGGATCACAAAAATGTACCGTCCTTCTAAGCTACAATTTGTTCATGCATGGCATATACCATGTAGGTAAGCATTACAGCATGTACAAGCATGAACAAGACTATCCCTATTAATCTCAATCAACCAATACATCAGCATACTTAAACTATCACAAATATATCAGTATTTAAAAGAAAGTCATGACAGCATCAACCGGTATAAAAAGAAGGTGCAAAGACCCATAAATTACCAAGAACTTTAAGAATTGAACATCTCCATTCTCCATACGGAAGCCTTGCAGGTCAATTATTACAAGCATTTCTTGTGTTCCAGAAGGAAGTTTGCTTAATGCCTTCTCGATTAAGAAGACACAAAGCTTCTCATTTTCACTGGTATCCTGCTTCTGTAGCCAAATTATTACTGGTATATCATTAACGATGACCCTCAAGGAAGTGACTGGATAATTATGAAAACAGAAGAAGCAGGTAAATTAGATCATTACTCATGAAACAGTGTAAATCCTGAAATGACCAAAAACGTTACATATGATTGGCTGATACAATTTAACTGGTTTGATGATTGAAAAGAAATATT
Source organism: Metroxylon sagu (assembly GCA_017589505.3). Lineage (NCBI taxonomy): Eukaryota > Viridiplantae > Streptophyta > Magnoliopsida > Arecales > Arecaceae > Metroxylon > Metroxylon sagu. The sequence goes on from JACVBY030000637.1 coordinate 34,269, forward strand.
CTAGCTATGATAATGCAACCAAAATTACAGGTGTCACTAAAAAATAATTGCACCATGCTAAATATTAATAAATTATATCACACAAGACATGCCTCTATGACAAAAAAAATGGAAAGAAAAATAAAAATTATGCGCCAGATAATTATTATGCAGATCAACTATGTTGATGTGAACTCAAAACTGATGAATAAATTTGTAGGAAGCTTTTATGCCCCAACGTGAAAGGAGAAAAAAATTTGAAAGAAGATTTTGCTTATACGCAGTTCTAAATTATATAAAACATAATTAAAGCTCCTTTTAGGCCATATGGCCAGCCAAACTCTGTCTAAACCTTCCTTAGTGGGAAACAACACCATATAAAGATAAATCAGATCTAAATTGCAGTGTTAAAGTGATGTGGGTCATCAAAGAGAAAATAATAGAACATGCTACTGAAAGGTGGTCAAAGCAGACTGGACCAGCCTCTGAATTCCTGAAAAAAGTTGCTTCTCATGATTGTAAACAATAAAACTGCAAACCCACCCCTCCACCCTAGAACCATGAATTCAATTCTTCTCTTGATTTTCCTTTTCTTCTATCTTCTTTCTTTTCTTACTTCTCTACTCTTAATGGTTGGTCCTTTTCTCCTTTTCCTTTCCCTTATTTCTTCTCCTGTCTCTGCTCTCTCTGTTAGCAAGGAACAGGCCAAAATGGACAATAGAATGTTCTAAACACTATGCCAAATTTGAAAGTATTACAATGCTCTCATTGTTTAGAGTGGAGCCATAATATTTTTTTAAGGGATTATTGAAAAGGCAGTATTGTCAACAAAAATCAAAAAGCATGTGGTAGATTGCAATGACTATATAACAAACTTACAATGTTGATTTGTTTATGACAGAATGAAAGAAGATTATGAGTTACAGTCAGGTCAGTTGCAACTTACTAGGACATTACAGTCATCATGACTTCTCCTGATGTTACTGAAACCATAGAGCAATGTTTAATAAAATTCATGCAATCAAAAGTTTTGGGGTTCTTTCTCAGAATTCAGATACATAACACAAAAAGGTGTAATCATTAGATGAAGTTTTAACCCAAATTCAAACAGCTTAATTTATTTGAGATAAATCTATGAAAGTTCCTCCTGCTTTTAGTGAAAATTTCAACAACAATGTCTGACTAAAAAATAATGTGCAACATATTAAGAACAAACAGCAGTATTGTTTCGATGGGGAATGCTCTAAAGTCGAAGAGACCCCTTTTACAAAATTAAAGCAGAGAAACCAAACATCCAGCTGAATTCAACACGACTTGGGTTCACCTCAAGCAATAAGAAGGAATAGTTTTCAAGACTATCTCACAAGTGCTTATAGTAAATCTTGTTGAAATCATTTGGTGGTACAAGAATATGTATGCACATAACAACATCCACATATTACGAAATCAAACTAAAAAATCTATTGGCTATGGCGTCAACTCTCAAAATTATGAAGTTATTGGTCATTGATATTTTTTTATTCCCACAATTTGATTCTTCTTCTTTTTTTTTTTTTCATGCAACATCCGCACTCAGTGTTTTTGGAAAACTTTTGAAATATTCTTGCAATTAATGCCTAAAGAAGAAATTATTATATCACTCCCAATGTCACATTAGCACTCAAGCTATTTTTGCCCATGAAACTTTTCTTTTTAAGTTTTAATCACAAACAAACTACCTTGGCAGGCCCTTGATAGAAATGTCCGAGCTATGGGCCTGCTACTATGACAACAACATGGGAGAAAGGATGCATCTGACCTCCATTGGCTAATACAAGGATACTGGTAAGTCATCCTACATAGAAGTGCTAGGTAAATACCATTTGGTGTGCTCCACTTTCAAGGCTTTTCCTTTCTTCTTTTTTGTATAATTATTATTTAAGGGTTTTTCCAATATATGCAATCCAGGACCATTTAGTCCAGTACCAAAAGAACCATAAAGGTCAGTGTGAAAGACTCTTTAACATGAATTGAATATGAGAAGCATTTCCACGATTCCCCATTAAGATGAAGAAAAATCCTACCGCTGGAAAGTGCTTGGATGCGACTACCACAAGCACCGGTCTGCCATTGATGTCTAGGAAGTCATGCACATATGCTTTGCCTGTTCCATATATGCTCTTCACAGACTTTTCTGACAATCCTGACACGCCAAAATCTTGACGCCATTTCTGATATAGATAAGCAGGAAAGCTATGAAAAGTAATATCACTTGAAAAATATATTAGCTCTAGCAACTTGCAACAAACTGAAATAGAGAAGGAGCTGCAGATAATTTGCTCAAGGCAAATATGCATCCATGTCATGCTGGATAGAGGTAAAATCAATCAATGCTTATAATTCATATTGGAAAAAATAAAATAAAATGGATAAGTAAATCTTGAAGAAAGTTCTTATGTGCAGAAGGGCGAATGGAAGTAGTTAAGCTCTTTGATTAGCATGAGAATAAATAAATGCATTTTTAATGAGTTAATATTCAAGATTTATCTTAACAGAAGTGTTTCAATTATCACTTGTGACAAAACACAATCTAAATTCACAAGTCAACAACAAGTACCTGTTTGCAATGTCACCCAAAATTAATGAACAAAAGATGACATGGACAGGAACATATACTATTCAGTTCTGTTCCTTACTTACGATCAAACCCTCAGTCAACATTCCTCGAATGCACATACTGATGTGTCCGGGTATATTGATGTCTGTGCAACACACACATATGCTAAGCTGATTCTTATGTTATCTGAAATTCAGAATGCACAAAAACTTGAGCTCTTTGTGTATCTTAGACTATTTTCCTTTTCTCCTTAAATAAAACTTTGTTCTCACTGTCTAAGAAAATAACAGGACTGGATATTAGAATTCACCCTCGCTCCTTTTTACGCAAATCTTCTAATTTCTAACACACGAAACATCAAGCATGTCTGTTACATCTAGATTGAAACCAAGCAAGAGGATTTGATTAATTTTTACTAAAAATGCAGGAAAAATAATTTGGATACAATAGCTTTGGTCAATTTTGCAACAGCATCTTCCACAGAAAATTTTCTGTCCTTCAGAAACCAAAGGATCATGTCTTCATCGTCCCTCCCATTCTTTCCCCATGGAAGACTAGGTTGCTCTCTTTCAAGTTTTTCTTTGATTTCCAACACAAGCTGCAATTTAAAAAGAAGGCAATAAGGAATCGTTCAAGTTGCAGATGCTGTTTTGTGTGTGTGAGTGTATGCATGTTTCTTTTTTTCTTTTTTCTTTTTTGGTGTGTTGGGAGGGGGAGGGGGCGGGGGAGGGGGGGGGGGGTGCCTCGGTGGGCAAAAAGGAACTAGCAGACATTGCACTAAGTGTAGGTAAGGCATTGATGTAAAGTTCAATAGGCTTCTTTATTTAAATTAGAATATTAATAACAAGTGACTTTATCTGATTTATATTTCATCATGTATGCATGCTAAATCAAAATATCAATCCCAAAGTACAAAAAGTGGGGACACAAGCTAACCTTAATTTGCCATACAAATTCTCAAAATGGATTAAAAATTTTGGATACCGTTATTTATAAGGAAAATTAATAGAACCTAGTATGCTAGGCTATTAGAAGTATATAAGCTCGATCTATTAGACATGTAAATAGATTCTAGCATACTAAGTCATGCTAGCTAATTTCGTGATCCACTTTACAAGAATGCTCTTGTTACGGCTAGAATGCTGCAGTTGCAGGATTATGATTTCAGATACACAGGGTTCTATAAATGTGGTTGCAAAGTCCAATGCTCCTAAAACATTTCTTGCTGGATTTTGCCAACCCACTTTCTCTCATAGATGTATCCAAATACCCACTAAAAGAGAATAGGAAATGAAAAAAATAAAAAACACAAATTGTTCTAAATGTTGTTGCTCCCTCAAGATTAATCATCAGTCATCGCTATCCAGTAAATTCAAATTACTTATAAAAAATATATATTGCATTGGAAAAAAAAAAAAAAATTGAACTCAGGACGCTTCATCAATGAAGAAAAGACAGCTATTCTGAAAGTATCCAAAGAGTCACTAATTATAGCCAAAAGAACTAAAACAACCAATATGCAAACTTTTTTGTTGCTATCCTCTAATACCTTTTATCAATAGCACCTCTGCCTTTACTATCTCATGGGCTAGCTCCAAACCCCAAAAAGTATGATTTCACTGAGCTGTAATAGTCTTTTGAATACTAAATATATGGCTCATTTTTTACTAGTAGAAACATATGAGATCAAACAAGTACGTGCAGGTGGATGAACTATTCCAGCATTATAAAGGAGCAAGAGAATTCCTCCAACCCTGTCTCAAATAATGAGTACTTTTTGTCTGGCAGATAACCTGGTAACATCAGCCTTCATGTCATATTATTCAGTAGAAGATAAATTTCCATGATTTCAGGATGCGAAGTGTCTCCTGCAGTAAACTCATGGAGAACACCTTGTAATTCAATGCAACTACAACCAGGATTTTTTACCGCCCCTTTCTCCTTCATAATCTTCCACATGTCCCTAGCACTGTCATGTTGGCCTTTGTACGCATATATGTTAGAGAGTAACGCATAAGAGCTGCTATCATGTGGCACCAGCTCAATAAGTTGCCTTGCTGCATGCTCGGCAATTTCAATGTTTCCATGGTTCCTAGCAGCACCCAGAAGTGCTCTCCAAACAACATCATTGGCTCGCATTGGCATGCTGTTCACTAGTGCAACTGCCACATCAAGATGCCCTGCACGGCTTAGAAGGTCAACCATACAACCATAGTGCTGGATCTTGGGAGCTATTCCATACTTGTGGTTCATAAGGACGAAATATTGTTGACCCTCATATACTAAGCCTGCATGACTGCATGCATTCAAAACACCTATGAAAGTAATATCATCTGGTCCAACGAATGACCGTTCCATGTCTTCAAATAAGGAGACAGCAAGTCTCCCATAGCCATGTGCTGCAAGTCCTGATATCATTGCATTCCAATGATCTTTGGATTTTTGAGGGATGCAATCAAATATTCTCGTTGCAATATCAACATAACCACACTTGGAGTACATGTCTATGAGAGCAACACCAACGACACCATTCAATGGGAACTTGTTCCTATCAGCATACCCATGAACCCATCTGCCTTGGAGAAGAAGGCCTAAATCAGCGATAGCAGAAAGAACAATAGCTAAAGTAGAGCAATCAGGTCTTTCTCCTAGCACGAGCATATCAATATATAGTTCAATAGCCTCTTTTGAACGCCCATTTTCTTTGTAGCCAGATATCATTGCATTCCATGAAATCATGTCCCTGTAAGGCATAGTGTCAAAAAGCTCTCGTGCTACTTCCACTCTTCCAAGTCTAGCATGTCCACCGATCATAATGTTCCAAGAGACAACATTCTTGACCGGCATTGTATTAAAAAGCTGACAGGCTAGTTCCATCTCACCATGTTTCACATAGGCATCGAGCATGATATTCCATGAAGTCAAGTTACCAGACGGCATTAACTCGAATAGCTTATGTGCTACACCGATTTTGCCACATCTAACATACCCACCTATCAAAGAATTCCAAGAGATCGGATTCTTATAGGGCATTTTTTCAAACCAACTATGAGCAATACCTATTTGATTGCATCTTGCATATCCATTAAGCATAATGCCCCATGTGACTTCATCTTTAAAGGGAACATGATCGAATAACTCCCTTGCAGCTTCCATATTCCCACATCTAGCATAGCCATCAATCATAGAATTCCATGAAACGATATCTCTCTCAGGCATCTCATCAAACAGCTGCCTTGCAGATTCGATTTGCCCACATTTTGCAAGCCCATCAATCGTCACATTCCAAGAAAAGAGGTCACGTTCAGGCATTTGATCAAACAAGTCTAATGCAGTATTAACGTTTCCATGTTTGACATAACCATCAATCATTATGTTCCAACTAATCAGATTTTTGTGCGGCATCCCATCAAATGAAGCACGTGCAGCATCAATCTGCCCACAACTGGCATACATAAAAATCAAAGAACCCTGCACAAACAAGTCTGTGTGCAGAGGAGTCTTTACAATCTGACAATGAATTTGCTCTCCTTCTTTGAGTGCCCGAGAACTGGCACAAGCTTTGAGGACAAAAGGAAAGGTGAACTTATCAGGAGATACATTGCTGTGCAACATTTGACGGTACAAATCTATCGCTTTCCATGGTCTGTGACTTTGCTCGTAACCTCTAATAACTGTATTCCATATGAAAGGATACGGATCATCTACCTGCTTCAATAATAAAGCCACATCTTCCAACCAGCCTATCCTTGCACTCAAAAATGTCACCACCTTGCGCACCGCCAAAGCATCCTTGAAAAGCCCAGCAACAATCAAGGGTGCAAGCAAGTGTTTCAAGTCTCTCATGCTCTGACATTTACGTAGAAAAGGGAGATACGATGCCACCGAATAATGTCCAAAGTTTCCTTCATCGTAATTGAATCGGCTTACAGCCGATGATCTCTTCTCTTCTCGCTGCATCAATTCCATCATCTACCTCATTTTGCTCACTATCTCTCTCTTTGTGCCAACCCTAGAACTGAAAATACGAAATCAGTAAAGTATAGTAAAAGATCCATTGCAATCATTTTCTTGAATTTCCCCATATTCCCTTGATAAACGAAGTGGAAATCGCATCCTATATGAACCCTAAATCAAACTGCACCTAAAGATCATCATAATCTGTACAAGAAAAGCGACATCAAAATCCAAATATAGGCAAGAATGCATACCAAGATGCCCAGTTTACATCACTAAACCTATCGAGAATTCCAGAGCATCGCCATTGCTCAAGATTCGACCATCAAACACCAAATGAAAACAAGATTGTAATTGCACCGATCGCAACTGAACCCTAGGTCTCACAAGTGCATGACAGCAAATGAAATAAAAGTTCCCCAAGTTTAAGAGGCGCTATCGAGCTAATTGCATCGATAATTCTAAATCCACCAAAACAAAACAATATATATATATAACAGAAAAAGGATAAAGAAAGAACGCGACGGAATTGGATTCAAAGAGGTCGAAGGAAAGGAGGAGAAGGTACGGGTACCGACCGACCGACCTTTTTGGCATCGACAGACTGAAGGGTCTGGTTCTCCGCGGAACATCTTAAGCTCTTGACAAGTTTCTGACCGTGAATGTTGACAGGAAGAAGAGGAGGACAAGGAAGAGGAGAGAAGGGGAGTCGAAGGGAGTGACAGAGTCGCAGAGCCATTCCGCCCCACCTTTTTTTTTTTGTTTTGTTTTGTTTTGCTTTTTTTTTTTTTTTCCCCTTCTTCTTCTTCTTCTTCTTCTTCTTCTTCTTTTGCTCACTCCTATTTTGAAGAGAAGAAACGCGACCGCGCAGAGCTTTCTTTTGGGCAGGCACCAGAAGAGGTATGGGTTGGTACCGGGAACGGACGGTGGGTTCCAGAGCTCCACCAGATAGATTTTAAAAATTAAAAAAAAGAAAAAAAATAGAAACCATTGGATTTGAATCAGTGGTGCGCGTGAAACGGGCCTCCCTTTAAATCGAGCACCTCTCATGGCATGGGATGAAATTTTATCATTGCATGAGCTCGAAAACTCGTGTCGAGCGTGGATGCGCTTCAAAGATTGAATTCTTTGAATTTGCTTGCTATCTTCTCTCCTCAGCACATGCATAACATTTGGTTGTGCTGATCTTCCATTTGATGTATGTATGGCCATCATCGATCCCATGTTATCATCGCTTGTACCACTATTTGATGTTCAAAGTGACGCGTATCTGAGACTTGCACCGATTGAAAAGTGCAATCATTTATGAGAAGAAGAAGTTATCAATTTGGCTCTAGGATCCCTTTTTTTTTTTTTTTTTTTCTAGGATTTAGCCCTTTTTCACGTAATCTTTCATTTGTTACAAAGCAAACTTTAGGATTTGGAGTTGCCCTCCAAGTTTGACTTTATAGTTATTTTTATTTATAAGCACTTCATTTTTAAATAATTTTATTATTTCTAATCCATATTTCTTCAAAAAAAAAAAAAAAATTTCAAAATTTCATATATACTGGATATTCTCAAGTGTATATATTCTCAGTCTAAAACTATTTTCTTGATGAAAGTAGATAAGACTTTACTAATTCTCTAAGGAACAAGAAAGAAAAAATAATACCATTTTCATGCTTTTTGAGATTATCTTCATTTTGTATTTTGTATGGCCACATATATACTATCATAATTATCATGCATTGGATGGATTTCAGATACATAGTCAAAAAAAAAAAAAAAAAAACCTCTACTAACACCTTATGATCAATAATTTTAGTGAATTCTAGGTTATTGCATGCATATGAGCGCACTATGTTTAATGAAGTTGGCAATAGATTTTTTTTTTTTTTTTTCCTTTCCACATCTTGTCAACAAGGCCTTATCATTTAGCATTCTATAAAGATATTGATGTATGATATTGAAAATATTTTGAGAAAATTCTTTCATGAACTTTCAAAGATTATAAAATGATCATCCAAACCAAAAAAAGCAATCATCATCATTAAGATAATAGCAAGAAGATTTAAGACAGAGTTGATCCATTGCATAAAAAAAAAGACCAATAAAATGATTGAGAGATACAAATCGATTGAGAAAAAAGCAATGCACATGATCAAGAATTTTTTTTTAAAAAGAAAAAAATCTATAAATCTGTTAGAACCCTAGAATTCACAATTGTTTTTACTGTGATAGCTAGGTCTCATGATTCATGACCAAATTGTTCTTGTGCGTTTTTTTATATAAAAAAAAAGAAAAGAAAAGAAATGATAAAAAATACCCAGATAGGCCACTGCATGTAAAAATGAACTGTCCTTCCCCACACGGCCACACTAGAGACCCACAGCAAGCCCACGCTGACGGGCGCGCATTAGTCATAGCAAGAGGCCTTTTAAGGCCCAACACATCCAACGGGTGGGCTACATAGCCCAAACTAGAACAAACAAGGCCTAACGTCATCACCCTCGCGCTTCTGGAATCCTAGGCCTCCCTTCCTTCCCTCTCTGCCTTCCTCCCTCCCTCCATCCACTCTGACCGTCGCCGGCGTTGGCGAAGAAGAGAAACCAACCATACATATACTGAAAGAGTGCATCTAAAATGAAGCTTTTCCGATGTATCTGGCCGAGGACCATGGCACTGTATAACAGCAACAACTAATCCAAGCATCGGACTGCTGCCAAGTGCAGTGGAATGACGATCGAAATGAAGGAGTTTTACACAAGGCCGGAAGAAACAGCCCCCAGATCTAAGCAAAAGAGAAGTAGTGGTCCTTGACCTTAATTTATCGATGGGGGCAGGGCAAAGGCCGGGGGCCATGAAACCATGAACAAGATTAACTTTTCTTGGACTCTCCCTCTTCTTGGTTTTGCGATGAGAGAGGAAGTTATTTAAGCACTAGCTCCTTTCTCGGGGGGGGGGGGGGGGGGTTTAAAAAAAATAATTCTTTTGGTAGGATATTCTAACAAATAATTTCCTTAGAAATTTTATTCCAACTCCATAATATCCTGCATGACCCTTCTTTCAGTCACAAAATGATTAATTACAATTCTTCCAAATAATCATCATACAACTTATTCGTTAAATTTTAGCTGATATATGTACGATCGATCAGAGTGAATGATATGCATAAATTTTTAGCGTAAACAATTACCATGGCTTCCTTTTATTTAGGTAGAATTCTAATGTGACGAAAATTAATGGCCCAGCATCCCCACTTTGATCTAGAAATGCATTTATTTGCTTACCACGTGTAATACCCAAATTTAGTTCCACATTATATGGAAGAGAAATGTGCTATGTGCTTATAACTCAAATCCACTTACTACCCATTAACTTCCACTCGAGTTTTTGAGTCACGTGATTTCGCTCCGCTAAAAGTTAATTGGGCTACCGGATGGGCTTGAAGCATTACACCACCTCAAACTGGAATAACCTCTCGGATAATTTACATTTGCAAACAGTAAAATTGAATCAAACAAAGAATCTTACCATTGGGCCAACAAAGAGATGCTGATGAGAAGCAAGCTGTGTTACTACATCATCATCATCATCATCATCCCTTGACTTAGCAGATGTGATTCGTAATAATGAAGAAGTCAAATTGTTTGATGGAAGATGTTTAATATTAACGCTACATCTCAAATTTCTTCTTGTCTCATCTTCTTACTCTTTTCCGAAACAGAATTTGTCCCACAAGTGGTGATATCTAAAGATACCATTAAAAGTTCACCAAACATCATTTGACATACAAGAAGAACATGGTTGCTTAGGTAAAGATATTGTGGAATATCCTAATTTTATATTTACAGGTGATTGGATTGTGCTATATTATCCTAATTTACATGTGAAGTCAATAGTTAATTGCCATCTTCTTCTTTTTTAAATTAAAAATAAAAAAAAAAAGGATTGGATTTTGTAATGTGATCTCAAGTTTCTCAGTTTTTTCTCCCTTTCACAACGATATCATTCCACATGCGGTGGGATTTCATTGCATCATTGGATGCTCCAAATTATGTTAGTATAAAGACATCCGAACAACTGCTTAGTTATGATTTTGATCAGAGAAGTAGGAGAAATGATGGCTTTCAACAAAGACTATTAAATAACCCATGTGCATAACCCATGCTGCACATGGGAGTATTTATCTCTTAGGCCCCACAACAGGACACATTTGGCAGCGTCCAACTCATCCCTATTCCCATCTCATAAACAACATGATGGGATGCCTCGCGTTCCCATCATTTCTAGCTGTTGAAAGTGAAACTTGGAACGCAAAACCTACGCGCATTATGATTTCAGTGTACCTTTGCCATAATTTCATGCTCCTCCTCAGGGAAAGAACAAACAAATAAATAAAAAAGAAAAGAAAAGAAAAGAAAAGAAAAAGGTGGGCTCGAATGTTGAGTATTTCTAGGATGCCCACATGAAAGAAAGCTGGGATCCTGATCATTAAGGATGTATGCGAAAATTGCGGCATGTGGAGCCGATAACTTGATGATGCAGTTAAAAATATACAGAAGAACACGTCATGATGATGGGTAGCTGCGGGAAAATTGGGACACAAGTAGTATTTTCCTGAAAAATAAGGTAGCTTTTGTAGAGCCAACTGGCCTTCATTAGCTCAATTTATTTGATAGTCCCTTCCCTCTACATTTTCTTATCAATCCATACATACACACACAAACAAAAAATAAATAGCCTTCATAAAAAGTATGGTAAAATTGAGCTCTTTCTTCGCTCTAAAGTAACGGCTCAAAAACATATCTATTTTATAGCTAACTGCAATTAGTTAGCCCTGCACATTAGTTCTCAGCACATAATATTTGCATTACATTATAATACCCCCCCCCCCCAGCTTTTAGAGTCCTACTGTATTAATTTATCTATTTTCTTAACTAAGCTCTCCCCAATGCTGCTATATAGCTTATGGTAAACAAAATCCATCACTTTTTCCTATGTATCCGTTCAAGGATAACATGATAAGTTTTGTCATAATTTTCTATAACAATTTGGTAAAAATGGTAATAATCTCCAATTTAGAAGATATGTATCATACGTTAAGCAATCTCATCTATCTTAGTTAACCCATTCATTTGCAATCTGTGCTCAATTATTAGTAGAAACCAAAACCTCTTTTATTTTTATTTTTTTATTTTTTTTGGGCCTTTCTGCATGTAAAGACTTACGATAAGACTGTCGCATCTTACAAACGTCACCAACATTAGCCATTAATCGCCAGGCCGAAACTTAAAAAGTTCTACGTTATCATTTGAGTTGCAATGCTTATCTTCTCCCAGCGTCTCTCTTCGTTGTTGTTGCGAAAGGTACAGAAATTTTTTTGAAGCAAATTGACCTTTGGAATGTTCATTTATTCCTTCCTCAACGCAGTTGGTAGAAAAAGAGAAAGCAAGGGGAGGCCCAAAAAATCAACGAAGTGATGTTTTACAAAGCTTTGGTGATGCATTACAGCCTAGACGAGTGGACAACTTCTGTTCTCATCAAAAGTTGTTAAGCGAGAGGGGAACATGCCTATGTGTCTGCTTGTTGAATCATGGCCATTTATATGGTTGCTGCCACAAAAGCAATTTTTAGGTTAGGTTCTCTTCTTTCCATGCAGAAGCTTGGTGGGCTTTCTTCTCTTCGCTTTATCTATCGCTGTGGTGCATCGGAGGGAGCTCTCAAAGTTGTGAACTCCCTCCGTTGTTCCTTGCTGGAAGGCATGCAAATCGCAAGCATCTTTGGTGGGAAAAAGGGGGCCTTCCGAGTCCACACTTCTTTTTTGCTTTGCGATAAAGATGCTTCTTTCTTTTTGAAGCGCATATTTACATCCATTTATGTGGTCATTTTTTTTTTCACCTGTTAATCAAAGCTCAAACTGGTCTCCAATACGAAGGCTTTGGTAGCGTTTCTACTCGTTTGGAAAGTAGTAACAAAGACAACCGAAACCCAAAAAAAAAAAACAGAAGGTTGGTTCAAAGTTTTGAGTGTTGTGGACTGGTGGTCAATTGGTCAAAGTGGAAGTGCGAGCCTTTTTGCTTCTTGCTGTTTTAAATACGCTGGCAACCATTATTTCCTGTCATTTTAAACGAAAAATCGTACCATCGCCGTCATGTTTTTCTTCATCTTATATTCTCATTCTCAAAGGAAAAGATGCAGAAAAGCTCATGAATGGCTTTATCCGTGGGAGTACGATCAGCTGCAGCGAGTAACATCTACCTCTTTCCAATTTCTTTTCTTTTTTTTTTTTTTTCAAGAAAAAAAAAAGGTATGATAACTAATTTCACGGCTACGATGATCAAGTCCTCAATTCCTCAGGATATGAATTGGAAGTAATCGCATCCCAATCTGACTAACATGTTAGGACTGGTTTTGGGATCTCATTCAAAAGAAGATAAATTTCTGTCAACTTATCCGAGGCAAAGCACGAATACTAAGAAAAAACATGTTTGTGTTGCATTCTAGAGTGGCACAACCAAAAGAGTGATAGGAGGAGCAAAAGTTATTATTGCTTAGCTGATTGTATATTAAAGTATGTTTTGATGTTCTGTATAATTATATTAGATGGCAGAGAATAATAGTTATATAATTTTGTTATTGTTAGAATTTTGGATATTTATATAAAGTGCAACCAAACGGAAGATAGTTAGGATATGCATGTCGTTGTGATGATCAATACCATCTATGTATGAATTTTATTGTTATTATATTGAATATATTTATTGACAGATGAAAATACCTTGTATGCTTATGGGGTCAACTCCTATGACTATACGGTGGCTATCGTGACCCTAAATTTGATTAGGTTCAGGATGTAACATCTAAATTAATCTTAAGCAAGTTCACATCTGAATCATATCAATGCATGAAATAATCATAATATGTCGCTTGTTGACCCATCAGCTTAAAAATAAATAGTAATGAGCCGATTAACATACTTTATTAAAGATATTTTTAGCTTTCTTAATTGTTTCTTTTTCTTTATATAAAAACTACTTAATATGTAATTTTAAAAGAAATGAATATTACTTTTGCCTTTTGTTTTTATGTCATTAAAATTTAAAAATTATAAGAAAAACTTAAAAATTGGGAAGAAAAGTAAATCCATGCCTTTGCTGTAGGTGTAATGAAAAGTTTGATCCAGAACATCATTGAAGGAGGATATTCCTAATTCCATTGTGCCCAAAAAATAGTAATCAAGGTGTAGAAATGGATGTTGATGGTAGATATAGATGAAGACAAGAATATTCCACTACTACAAGCTATTCTTAATCATTGAAATCATAAAGGAAAACATGAAGTTTTGATTCATTAGAAAGGTTTGTCTTCTACTGATGCAACCTAGGAAGAACGGGACTACATCAAAGAACAATTTTTCGACATCACCCTTGCAGACAAGGATAAAATTTAAGAGGGGGAGAAGTTATTGTATTCAAAACTCTTTAGCCATTAGGACTTTTGAATAAGTCTTCCTAATGGTTGGAACTGGTATATTATTTTTATTGTTTCTATTTGGATCTTTTTGATTGTTGATAGTTCCTGATTTATAGCTGACTTGGTTTAGTCAGTCAATTATTGTGGCTTTTGTTACTTTGTTGAAACTTGCCATTGTATTACAGTCCATTTAAAAGATCAAAGAATAATACGAACGAAGAAAGTTACTTTCTATCACTATGATAGCTTATTAAAGGTTCTTCTTCTCTCAAAGTAACTAGTCTTCTTGCCTATTTCTTCTTCCTCTTTTTTGTTTTTTCTTTATTTTTTTGACAACTTACAAAGATAGGTAGAAAAAAGGGTTTAACATCTAGCCAGCCCATACCGCGCAGATAATAATAAAATACATGATAAAGAAAGAATTTAGCCTTGTACCACTGAAAGTAATACAAATTAGTTTGATAGTGATTCTAAAGAATTAGGAAGGGTTGAGCAAGAAGCAAAAATGGAGGAAATGATTCCAAAATTTGAGCAGTAACATTTGGATAAAAGTTTAAGAGTCAATTGTGCTAAAAAATAAATAACAATCCTCATTACAACTAACAGGTTTCAACATTTTGAGTGCATCATTTATCTCACTGTAAACTATACCTTATTTCAACGGTAGCATTTCAAGTTATGCGTCCCTTGTTATATCATGTTTTTCTTATATCTTTCTTTTTCCTTGCTCTTCATAGCAAAAGTATAAATCTAAGCCACTCTTCTTATTGCAACTTTAGTGTACTATTTGAAGTAGGATTTTTGAAAGAAAATACTATTCTTTTCTCACTTGATATTTCTCATTAAAATAAATTCTATTTATAGGTCTCAACAAAGAATGTGGAAAAATTATAACTCATTACAATAATACAATAATTTAGACTAAAGTTTTGTTATTGAATTTCCTTTGATCATGGAATGAGGTTAACCAAACCTTTTGATCTAGCTATCATGTTTTGTGATTGAGTCTCCTCTAATCATAGAATGAGGACCCCTTAAACATGGAATGGGGATGATTAATCTCTTTATTCAAGCTATTATATTTTGTGATTAAATCTTCTCTAATCATGGAATGAGATTGATCAATTCCTTTAATCTTGCTATTATGATTGTTACTAGTTTTATTCTTATTTTCTAGAGTTGGAGGTTCATTTATAACACTATTCTCTAATTTATCCTTCTTAGCTCAACTAATAACCATAGAACTACTTGAGAATTCTTATCGTAGGGATGCCCATTTCTTTATGGCCCAACATTCAAAGGCATGCATTGATCACAAAATTTTCTATATACTCTATAAGCACTTTTTCATGCTTTAATTCCATTGACTCTATGGCTTTCAACCAATTCTCTTGTCTACGATGATACTACTTAGTTTGGGTTATCTCTTAACCCTTGGTCATGGAAGTTAGAACCTATATTCATATGCATTTCTTTTAATTTTTTATTTGGCAGCCAACTCTAATATTTTTGAATTTTAGGCATCTACTCTCTCAATTGCTATTTCATGACCATAATTTAAAAATCATTGTATTTTTATCTCATTCACCATTATTTGGATATACGGATAAAAGTGGATTAAATAATATCTATTTGTATTTATTTTTATATCCGAATCTATTTGGATATAAATACAAATTTGAATATACAACCATTATCCATAACTATATCCATTAAAAATAAATAAATACGAATATGAATAGATAATTATCATCTAATCCATATTCAAATATCTAAATTTATAAATAATTTTATTAATTTATATGGTACACATAAAATTCTAAAGAAAATAAATGACCATATTAACATAGCATTAACTTGATTTATCTTTTGTGTAATGATATTTTTGATTTAGTGGTTATAAAGTTAAAAATTTTTTATATTTATACTTTTAATATTTGATTTATATCTCATTCTTATCTGTATTTACATTCCTATTCATCAAATTTAAAAAAAAAAAAAGAAAAAAAAGGCATGGATTAAAACATACCGATAAGCAATCCCAGTGTAATCAGTGTTCAACCCTATTTGAATTTAAATATGCAATGGAGGTAACCGTGGATGCCATGAAGCAATGTGACTGTGACAAGTGCAAGAGAGTGAGGGCCTAAAGCTGACCCCTGGTACCAAAAGCAAAACTGAAAGCTCACAGTCATCCATCAGGAAAAACAAAAAAAGAAAAAAAAGAGCTCGATTGACTGCGATTGAAGTATGAACAATTTTTCCCTACTAAAGTATATGCTACTCTAATTTCTACATGCTGCTGCCTTAGATAATGATATTATCGGATATGATGTTACATAAGTCTAGTGTGATGTCTGGGTGCACGTAATTTTATTATTATTATTATTATTATTATTCATAAAGTTGATTAAAAAGCTGTCGACCTGAGAATCTGAATCACCTGCGTAAAGGAGGTTAAGAAAAGCGCGCGACGTCTGGTCCAATGCTAGTGGATGGTTGGACCAATCTTAGTGAAAGCTCTGTTTCATCTTTCAGTTCTCCTGCTGCCTGAGGCTTCTTTTCTGTCCCTTTCCTCTTTACGGTATCCCTTTGTTTTTTAGGCGTTCACATAACAAGTCTCCTTGTTCTTAAATGTCCTCAACACGCTTAGATTATCGTTCTTTCTATCCCTACATATCATATCATATCATATATATATATCCTCAAGTCTATGTGGGTGACAAACATTGGGGACGAGTTTATAAAGCTCGTGATCCCAAGATAAAATGTCTCGAGCTTGAACCCCAAGGTTTAGAATTCTTTTTCTTGCTATTTCTCATAGGACATAAGATGAATTTACGATGACACGGTACTAGAGAAGTAATACTGCTATCATCATCTAAATTCTGAAAACCAACGATTAGGTGTCCTGTGATGTTGGTTGGTCCTCAAAAAAAAAAAAAAAAAAAGAAAAGAAAAAAAACTTCTCAACCGAGTGAGTGCTATGGCTGAACGAACAGGTACGAGCACAGCAGCCACTGGATTGATTAACTGATGCACTACAAGGTCAGAGGAGCTGAGCAATCCAAGCGAGCGGACACAAGTCAATGCATGCATCGCTGGATCCTTCACATTTTGGTTGTGATCTAGTCGTTGTTAGCCAGTTACCTCAATGGAGCTAAAATGCCGCATTGATCTATCGTCGGTTGATCAGCATGCAAGGCAGGTGTCAAACTGCTGGGCTATCTTCTTGATGCCTTTGAGATGTTGCTGCCGGACTTTTTTTTTTTTTTTTTATCGATCATCTCATCTTTCACGCTGGATCATTCTCTATGATAGCTATTAAGTACTTTCAATAAGAGATCGACCAAATTCTTTGAACATCATCTCTCGAGTCAGTCAGTGCTACATGAATGTCTTCGGTTTCATCTTCAAGTGCTTAGAATGAGAGAGGATTTCCTTGTTGCATCATATGCCCGCCGCTATATCTTCGATCTATATAACTTTTTTAATTGCAATCTTAGTGCCTCTGTAGCACAAATATTTGCACCTCTTAGATCTCTTATGTAGGCCTAGACATCTCCTAAAAGAAATAAATATAATAATCACATGGCTACTCTCCATCAAATTCCTGATCCATCACCAGCCCCACCCTACCTGCAATCCTACATGACCTGATTTAGCTCCCTATTTTCGATGCGTCTCCGAGTTAGGAGCTCTAGAGTATGGACCAGCACTCTGGAATTATATTGCACAAAAAAGGATGCCATTGAAACAAATCCTATATTCATGATGTACATGTGTAATGGAGATAATATAAGTTGATTTAGTCTTCCATGCGAGACTCTAATAAAATCATCATTATTTCACAGACACATAATATTTAAAGGTATATATACGCGGACACTTAATACAATATCAAAAAGGAATAAATCTCTCTCTCTCTCTCTATATATATATATATTTACATATATATATATATATATATAATTCTGCTCTACCTCAATTTTACATCAAACTGATCTCCTAGCTCGGAACTGCTTTCATTTTAAGTAAATTATATTTACTTCAATAATATGTGCGAAATTAAATTCCTAGCACAGTATGACTTGAATTGGGTGACATGATACAGAACATAAATTATAAGATTATTATAACAATGCTATCGATACAATAAAACAAACTAGTAGAAGTAGACATGTCAAGCCTAGGTCTACTCGTGCGGTGATATCCCATGCCCTCTTGAAGCATGTGGACAAGAGCTGTGCGCACCATGTGATGTGATCACCTGCTATAAATTTAAAAAAAGAAAAAGAAAAAGAAAAAGAAACAAAGAAAAAAAAAAATAATGGATGCCTTGATTGCCTGCTAATTTGGATTTCATCCCAATTATTTCGCTTCAAAACATGCATGCATGTGCTTGCAAACTGGCCCACATGATACACAGCCCCTGGATGCATCCCTCCAGTGGAGAATCCTTGCAGCAGAACCTACATGCTCGTATGAGGCTGCACGCACGTACGCTTGCCATATGGGACGCATGTGGTCTACAGGCTCTCCATAGTATTATTATTTTGATCTCCTCTGTCCAATCGTTTTGTCTCGTAAGCATCTCACCCACTTAATTATCTTTAGAGCTTGTCCCCTTCTTAAAGAAACAATTGAAGCTGTCCTACCGTTTTCTTAACAGAGAATTTCTCTGGTATATTTTGCGTATCGTGCCCATGCTTGATCAAAGCAATCTCTTTCTAATTAATTAAACCAAGTGCCTCAAAAGAGAGATAACAGATCACGATGCAGAGACTGTTGTTGGTCATGGTCTGGCTGCTAAGAAAGAAGGCTTGTAGTCCTTGTATATAATTGTAGGATGTGGAATATAATAAGAAGAAAGCTATCGATCGTCTATGCGCCTCTTCTATATTGTATTTTTTTCCCTATCGTAGGTTTAGAATCTGTTCTCCAGCCCAACAATTCTTGAAAGCATAGCTTCCAACTGAGATATCTTAATCCTTTCCTCTTACGACGACAAAGTGGAGCGACTATTTGTGGGCCGATAGTCTGTGCGTGCTTTTTTTGAAAGATATACTGCAGAGGCGGTGGGTGGGTGGTTGGGTGAAGAACAAGATAAAAAGGGGAGGAGATAAAGAGCGTGCTATGGAAGTGGCAAGCATCATTGCCAGAGTGCTACAAGAAAAGTTTGAGAAGAGGCCCCACGTTGGTGCTGCAGCCAAAGCATGGATGGTTTGCACTTTTATTTTATATTACTAATAAATTTGCCATTACTAGCCCAGATATTACATGTATAATTTATATTTCACCTGATTCTGCACCATGTAATGGTCTATTGGGGGCAATACCACGGATAAAGGCAATCAGACTATTTTTTTTTATTTTTTTTTTATTTTTTTGGCTTCCAAGTATAAAATTGGTAAGGAAGTTTGCACGTTTTTCATTATATTTTGGTGACTCAGATGCTCGATATAGCTTCTAAATTCGGGGTGAGAAATAGTAAATTTTGTTGCCTAATCCTTTCCCAGAGATTGAAACTGCTTCTGACTCTCATATTTTGAAATAATTAATGTAAAATGCGTTCCTATATTTATTTTTATTTTCATTTCCATTCATGTTCCTGGCTTTGAATCTCTGAACTGGATGTTGTTGGTCCTAAATGCGTCAAAAGACACCCAATTAGAACACCATACCAAGATAGTATGGTTAAGCTGCATGGAAAAAAAAAAAAAAAAAAAAGGATGAGAAGTCAAACACAATATATATATTCTAATTGACAGCTTAATTTGTTAAATGGCCATTAATTTTATGAAGGAACTAACTAAACACTAAACACTGCGTTTACCTCTAAAGAGGGGAGAGGAATCTTTTGAATTTAGAAAACCAGAATAAGAATCTCCCTGTTTTTCTCTATATGAATAAGGTAGGGAGCATCACATTAATATTTGATGAGCTGCAGACAAAGGAAACGTACCCTAACCAAAAAAAATTCCACTCACTTGGAAAAAGAGATACAAACAAAAAGAAAACAGTAAAAATGTGCCTAATTCATGTACGCACAGCAACATATCCAGATAATCAAGATATAGAAGATAAATGAAGTGACTGAGATATCCAAATCAGGCTTACAATTTCCCAAACTAGGGCATGGAAGGTCAGTTTCTTGCATCCAAAGGATTATAGAGGCCAAACACAATTGCTTTCTCAGATTAAAATTAAACAAGCTTCGATTTGTTAATAAGAGCCAGCTCACCACCTTAACTGACAAAGAACATTTAGGGAACTGAGAAAGGAATCCTGAGTAAACAACTGGGAAACCTAGAATCAGACCTAAGTTCCCTCTCTTATGATCAAAGAGAAGGAATATGAGAAAAAATAAGTGTGTATAATAAAAAAAGAAAGAACAAAAAAAAAATTGAACAGAAGATAAGCTGAAGTTTGCTGGCCCTGCAAAAGTGCAAACTGTGTTGGAGGGCCGGAGTCTCTTCTTTACTTACTCCACCTAAAAATAAAAACTGGTTTCTCTTTAAAACACATCCGGCCCCCCCCCTCATTACTGCCTCGCCCCATGACCACATGGAGGGAACACATAAAAAAAAGGAAAAAAAAAAAACCCAATTAAAACCTTTCATCATATTTTATTAGCTCATGCTTGAAAGTTCTGCCTGTCAGAGCCCACTACCGTGGTATTTGAAGCTGACCCCAGAGAGAGAGAAGTCGAGACTGAGAATTAAAATATAAAGTGAGGGGGGGGGGGGGGGGGATGGGTTTGTAGCTATTCTGAGGTTCCTTAGCATTGGAAGTGGTGAAAGAGAGGTGATGGTGGATTGAGTTCCATTAGCAGTTATTCTGTCGTGGTGGGTAGAGGTTGCTTGGAAGTGGGAGCTGTGTTCTTGTGGACAAAACAAGGGGGGAGTTTTTAATAGGCAGAGGGCAATATGATCGCACAAGAAGAAGACAACCACAGTAATGTCCGCAGATATAGACAGCTCTAGAAGAAAGATCACAGCTCCAAAATTCCCCAGGGATGGCTTCTAGCTACTGCCGGCTTCTCCCAATCATTGCCATCTTTGTTGTGTTTCTTCTCCTGGAAGCTGCAAGTCCTGTCCTCTCCGCGTCGATGGCTAATAGCACGCTTCGGCCCGGGGAGGAACTACTGAGATACAGGAGGAGGATTAGAGCCCATCTGAAGAGGCTCAACAAACCTTCACTCAAGACGATTAAGGCATTCACCACCACCACCACCACCACTATTACTACTACGTTCAGCTTCTCGATTTTTCACTCTTCTCTTCCTCCAGGGGTTGTTCATGACCCGAGTTTTTGCCCATGCGCAGAGTCCTGAGGGTGATCTCATAGACTGCGTTCCATCTCACCTCCAACCAGCCTTTGACCATCCAAAATTGGGAGGACAGAAGCCATTGGTAATTGGGATTTTTCTCTGACGAGCCTTCGCGAGCTTGGATTTTCTCTCTCATAATTTTTCACTTGCAGGATCCACCTCCTGAGAGACCCAAGGGCCACCTTCAAATCCGGACAGGTACAGTGAATGACACCTTCCAGGCATGGACGGTTGCTGGTGAATCATGCCCAGAAGGAACAGTGCCGATAAGGAGGACAACAGAGGAGGACATGCTGAGAGCTACCTCCATTCGGAGATTTGGAAGGAAGCCGGCGGGGGGAGTGCGGCGCGATTCCACGAGCAGCGGTCATGAGGTCAGCCCAACTCAGTTCATACATGGTTATAATCTTCTCAATTCTAATCACCCAAAAATTAAAAAAAGGGGGAAAAAATCTTTGTTCATCGTATGAAGGCTGATCAAAGTTTAGTATCGGTTAGCTACAAGCAGCCAGCCCAGTCCAAAAAATATATATTTCTTTTTTCTTTTCTTTTCTTTTTTTTTTTTTTTCTTTTTAACTTTGCGTAGAGGGGAAGCAAATAACTTTTTCCTGTGATAAAAGTAGCCTCCTCTTCTATAAATAAACTCTCTGATATTTTTGATTGAGAAAGGAATATCTGATACCTGAAGGGCCAAAAAAAAAAAATGGAGCTTTAGTTCTTCTAATTGAAAGGAGGGGGCAAAAAAAATGAGAGCTTTGGTTTCCAGTAAAAACATGGATTTCATAACAAAGACCAGGTTGGAGAATGAGTTGAAAAGCAGTCTGTCTTCTCTTCCTCCTTCATAATGTATAATATGATGGGACAAAGCCCCTTAATGCTGGAGGTGGGGGGAAGAAGATAAGGTGTTAGAATTCATGGGTGAATGCCAAAAACTACACACCAAACCATGCCTGTCTAACATAAGACAAGGCCCTCATGTGCATCTACAGAAGCTTCAGAAAATGAACCACGACGAGACCCTTGACTAAACTTGTTTAATTATCTGCAGAGTTGTCCCACATGTAGCTTCCAGTTGACCTAACTTCAAGGAAATTCTCGAGCACAGGGCTAGCTGATGATTTCTTTATGACAGATTAGTTGGAATCTAGCTGCTTGGATATCAGACCTTCGTAGACTTCAAGCAAGCCATACATTCATTCATATCTTTAATGCTCGACTAATGTCTATATGTGTACATCATGGTTGCAGCATGCAGTGGGGTATGTAATGGGAGATCAGTATTTTGGTGCAAAAGCTAGTTTAAATGTGTGGGCACCGAGAGTAACCAGTCCAACTGAGTTCAGCTTGTCGCAGATCTGGGTCATCTCAGGATCTTTTGGCAATGATCTCAACACCATTGAAGCTGGATGGCAGGTGAATGGGAAACCCCCTACTGAGTTTCCAAGATCTTTCTTTTTATTAATTTTCTGTGGGCTTATAGACCAGTGTATATATCGAGGTCCCAGCGCACATATGCACATCGTTATCCGAGAATCTTTTTTGGAAATCTCCCTAACAAAATCCAGGGTGCTATTGCTGCAATATCTTGCAGCCAAGAAGAGCCTTTTTCTTTACTAGCTACCAGATCCATTGAGGATGGTAGTTAGTGCAGTGAACAAAATATCTTTTAATTGCTTTAGTGAACTCTTGGTATCTCTATTTGTCCCCATCACAAACACCACTCATTTCCAAGTTTGCCGAGGAACTGATTATTTACTGATAACATACATTAATTAGCTTTGGCTGCATTGGGATTCTTTTATTACAATCTCAGGCTTCATTTATTCTTGTTTGAAGATCTTTTAGAAATTTTAGGTATCTTTCGGTCTTGAGCCATTAATTTTCTAGGAATGTGGTCTGTTGGAAAAGTTGAATACCAGTGCCACAGGATGACAGGGATGAAAGCTTCTTTTTTTTTTTTTTTTTTTTTAAGCTTTAGTAATTATAGTGATTTCTTTTTGCATTAAATATATTATATTTTCTTTCTTTCTTTTTAAAGTAACGCATGCTTCTTTTTTTTTTTTTGTTTTTTTTTTCTTTCTTTTTTGACTATTTTCAGATTAGCCCACAGCTATATGGAGATAATAATCCCAGGTTCTTCACTTATTGGACGGTAAGTACATTTTGCTGCTGTTAAACCTGACAAGTTTAGTCGCGCTATAAAATTCAATATTTTATTTTTCTTTTTTTAAAAACAATATAGTGACAAATCACCTCATATTTTTATTAATAAATAAAATAACACAAGGAAAAAAATTATAACAAAGAAAAGAAAAGAGAGAGAGAGAGAGAGAGAAAAAAAAAAAAAAAACTCTATACCAATATTTTTGCATTCTTCTATATTATGAAACCCAAGTAATTAAAGATCAAATATATCTATCTAACGTGATATATTTTCCATTCTTGCTGTAGACCGATGCATATCAAGAGACTGGATGTTACAACCTCTTGTGCTCTGGCTTTGTTCAAACAACTAATAAGATTGCTATTGGAGCAGCCATCACACCAAAATCAATTTATAATGGCGGGCAGTTCGACATCAGCCTGCTAATATGGAAGGTAATTCTAAAATAAATTTATTTTTATGTGAAGCATAATATGATATGAAGTAGGCGTACACATCAGACTCCATGAATACATGGAGGTGTCTAGAAAGTTCATCCAAGGTCTGACATGAGCTTAAGTGACCCTATGATACCACTAGCATCAGCTTCAAAGAGCAACAACTAAAATTGCTCAAAGGTTTGGACACCAGAGTAACCACACAAAGTTTAGGTACGGTGGATGCATATTGGGCTTAATTTTTGGTTCTTCCATCTCCCTGTACCGGTGGATTGAAAGGTGATGGGGGGTGCGTGTTTTTTCTACTGTGAAATTTGTACGGCTCCAACTGCGGCCATTTTATATATATATATATATATATATATATATTGTTGGGGCCCGCCACTTGATGGTGGTACTGATCCCCACCAATCCATCTGGACTGGTGGGTTGGATGGCCGTGGACCTTGTTATCTTTGCCCACCGTCCGTAGAGACTATGATGGGGTGACGCAGGCTAGGGCTCCAGACCAGTCCCCCCCGGGTCCTTTTTCTTTTTCTTTTGTTTTTTTCTTTGCCTTCCCAAGTATTGCAGTCCCAGCCACGCCTCTCACAGCTTTCTGCACCTTACGGGGCTTTGCTTTGTCCGTGCTTGAATGGCCTCTTGCCCCTTCAACCAAACTTCGCATGAGCTTCGAGGAAGCCCAGCGATGATGATAAGACTAATTTATTGTTACACCTCTTCTGCCCTCCATCTTCAAACTTTACCCCTGTAGATTTTCTGTATTGTCTTCGTTACTAGATTTGCTTGGTAATAGCAGTAAATATCCCCTCGGTTTTTCTTCTTTTCTTTTTTTTATTTTTTTTTATTTTTAATGTGTGTGTATATATATATATATATAGGAATAATAATCTGCCAGTGTACTAAAGCTGTGAAAATGTGTTTTTTTTTATAAAAAAAAAAATAAAAAAATTAGGATCCAAAGCATGGACATTGGTGGCTAGAGTTTGGGTCAGGGTTGTTGGTTGGCTATTGGCCTTCGTTCCTGTTCAACCACTTAGCCGGGCATGCGAACATGGTCCAATTTGGTGGAGAGATCGTTAATTCTTGTACATCGGGATTCCACACATCAACGCAGATGGGCAGCGGACATTTTGCTGGAGAAGGCTTCCATAAAGCTGCTTACTTTCGAAATTTGCAAGTAGTTGATTGGGACAACAGCTTGATCCCCTTGCCTAACCTACGAGTCTTAGCTGACCATCCAAATTGTTATGACATACAAGGAGGGATTAACAGAGTGTGGGGAGATTATTTTTACTATGGAGGCCCAGGAAGAAACATGAGATGTCCTTAAAAGCATACGGGAGAGTTATACTTTTCTTCTTCTTCTTCTTCTTTTGTTTTTATTCAGGTGGGGTTGTGAAGATTGTTTTTTTTTTTCTTCCTTTTTTTGCATCATTCTTGGCTTTTAGGTTGTTCAAAAAGATTTCTTCTTTGTTTCTTGCATTATACAACTTTTGAAGGCCAATGTAAATTTAGAAAAATATATGTATAGTGAAAAATGTATACCTTACTTATGCTTTTTTTTTTATTTTTTTCCCTTACTTGATAAATTAGTTAAGTTGCAAGTTTCGTGAAAAATCATTTCGTACAACTTTAAAAATATCTGTTAAAAGAGAAATTTGAATTTCATAAGAATTACGGTACAAAATTAGCATGATTATATATTGATAATTACTTTTAATATCTTAAATAATATATCATATATTTATGATAAATTTTGTACTCTAAGATAGATTATACAATATGATTATCAAATATATCACACAACCCTGAATGATAGACTCTTCTTACTACCTAGATGATTGTCTAAGTGATTTGGTAACCACCTAAGCAACTGGCATTGCATGAAATTTAAAATATAATACGCACATTTTTGTATGTCAATTATGAATTTTGTTACTACACCTCTAATTGTACATGGATGGTACTATAATTTATAGAAAGAAAGTTAAAAGAATAAGATGAAATGGAACAAAAGGTAAAAAATCTTTATATGAGACTTTGGATGAAGAGATTGGAAGCTAGTTGTCAAAAAAAAAATCTTATAAAAGCACTGTAATGAAACTCTTCAATTATTGATTAAAGCTTGTATAGCCTTCAATAAAGTATTCATCTCAAATGACTCCATGAGACATCTCTAATCATTCATGCTTATGTTTGCATAAAACTTGAACCAATGTATGGAGATTAAACAAATTCTCATGAACCACTCCATTTTCTGGATGACAACAAACTTGATGACATCCATATGGATATGGTTCATGGACAACAAGTTAGAAGTTGTGGGTTGTTCATTACTTTCGGCAGTGTACTACCTTATTCCCCAACATATTTTGAGCTCTTACAGATAAAAAAAAACATAAAATTAAGTGAGCAGGACCAAATCCAGAAGCGTTTGACATCACCTCTTCTTTTTCCTCTTCCCTTTCCTTTTTTTTTTTTAAATAAAATTTAAAAAAAAAAAAAAAAGGCTACTATGAAGTAAGTAGAGCATTAATCTTTCCCATCTGGTGTCTTCAGGGCATCCCCTGCCGAGTAAATGGCTGTGCATAACATCCGTTCTCCCACAACTTTTGGATTTCCAATGGAATCTACGCAAGAAGTCCAATGTAAAGGATTCCATTCCATTTTAAAAATCCAGAAAATTGACAATAGAGATAATG
Organism: Metroxylon sagu; assembly: GCA_017589505.3. NCBI lineage: Eukaryota > Viridiplantae > Streptophyta > Magnoliopsida > Arecales > Arecaceae > Metroxylon > Metroxylon sagu. The sequence goes on from JACVBY030000637.1 coordinate 60,898, forward strand.
ACCTTCGCCTCAAAGGCTTCTCGAATTTATTTACCGTACGAAACGGGAAGAGGAGACACAAATCGAGAACTAAAATGTTGATCACCATACAGGCCTGGAGCCCTCTCTCTAGTATATAAATTAAAAGCCTTGAGATCAAGGTTAGGGTTTTCGATATCTAAGCAAAAGAGCTGAAGCAAAAAGGAGAAGATATTGTTACAGGAATTTAAAAATGATGAGATCAGAAAAATGACGTTAAACCAATAAGAGATACTCCAACAAATAGAGAGGCCTTTGAAACTAATAGTAAAGCCTATAAAATAAAAAAAGAGCAAGTGAAGGAAAAGAGAACCAAGATCTATTCTGGCAAAATTTCTCTACTGCTTAAGTCTACAAAGAGTTTTTGATTGCGACAGTTTAAAGGGATGTCTTGAGGGAGGTTCTAGAATTTCTAAAAGTTCTCATAAAGAAAAAGAAGAGGTTCTCTTATGTACCTTATTGATTGAGTTAAATTTGCTACTTTTATAGCATCATATTTTGGCCTTTTGAAGAATGGAATGAGAATTGTTGGCTGAAAATTTACTAATCGATGCTCTTGGATCAGTAGAAGCTAAGCTATTAACCTTTGTTTAACTAAGTTAAAAAGAGTAGAAAATGGCTTGAATTCTTATCCAGTACTATCCGTCTTGATGAGAAAAAGATTTGTAAGAAGACTGAAGAGGCGTTATTTAAATTGAAAAGTTGGTAAAGAGTTACCATAACCGAAAAGAAAGTTTTCCATATTTTTTAAAATTAAATAAGAAGCTAGAGGAGGTTTTGAATGGTTGTCCGATGTAGTTATGATCAACCCATTATAAATACGATGGAAGACAATATTTGCAAAAGATCCCAAAATCTTAAATTTAACATCTAGACGTTTAAAATATCTCATTGTACCAGAAAAGTAGCTGATACTTACCATAATTAAAAGTAACTGTTACTTAGCCTACAATTTAGCTATTTATACCACTCTTTTATATCAAGTAGAAGAGAGAATTAAATCAGTCGGATCGTCTAATCGTACTTATTTGTATTCTAAATATTTTGCAAGCAATAAATCATTGGTATACTCTATTAATCTTACAATCAATAAATAGTATAACTATATGTATTGGTGAAGGATCTATGATAGTGAGTAAACTTAGTTGCCACACATATATATATATATATATATATATATATATATATATATTATTATTATTATTATTAGAGATTGATGAAAATTCACATAATCAATATTATTTTAGAAGAGCAGCGGCACAAGCAAAGCCGGGGAACGAGGTTTGAACCTCGTGGACCACTGTAAAAGAAGCGCCGATTTGCTGTTCATCTCATAGCAGCAAAGGGTTCCTGTGATAAATGGTGAATCCAAAGATATACACAGTACAGCAATGAGCTCAAATGGTGAATTCAATGGAATACACAGCACAGTAATGAGCTCAATGTTTCTCCCAGAGCAATCCCAAACGTTGAAAAGCTCCTGGAAGCTCCTGGAAGTAAAATAAGGTAGGGCACATGGTTCTTGAAACTACAATTTAGGTTTTTTTTTTCCTCTCTCCCAATGATATGTGGTCTATAATGGGCTTGTCATACTTTTTAATAAGATTACGAATTAAGAACAAGACAGGCGCACGCACAAGGGCGGAGGCATGCGTTGTCATGGGGGATTCGCCTTCTTGAAATTTTAATTAAGAAGATAATAATAATAATAATTTAAATAATTTAGATATGTGCAATATAAATATAAAAATATACATATGCGAAGAAGTAATTCGATATATTTAGAAGAAGAAAAAATATATATATAGACTAAAAATTATATTAAAAAAATGATAAATAAAAATTTAATATTTTTACATCTTATACAAAATATGATTCAAATTCTAACAGAAGGAAAAGAATGCATGTAGCCCATTCGAATTAATTTGAGATTAATGCTTTATTTTCATCATCATCGTCTAGATCTTGAAAACTTATACAGAATCAGAATGTCTAAATAATATCTTTTTTATTTAGCTTTTGGATAAAATTTTAAATTATTATAAATAATATTTGAGTAGAAATATTGAGACTTACGAGCAAAGAAAGCGTATAGGAGCTTATGCTGAAGAGAGTTTAGCCCTGCATCAGTTCTACTTGGTAGATATTGGATACTTTTACACGATCAAAACTTTCACACGAGAAAGATAATGGAAAAAAAAATAATAATAATTGCTAGATAGATTTGTAGGCACATAGATTAGTAGAGAAGAAAATGGCACCAAAACGTTGATACAAAGGTGCTACCAAAACATCGATTTCTCAGACCACAAGGGCTGAAAAAAAAAAAAAAAAAAAAAAAAAAAAAAAAAAAAACGGAAGCGAGGTCAAAAGCGATGCAACTAAATTAGCAGATCAGCCCAAGATCTTGAACGACCGGTAAAGCCTGTGAGCGATCACTTCGGGCCCACATGATGCAAATGGATCCAATTGTTGGGCGGGCTGGCCCAATGGTTCCTTCCATGCAAGCATTCTAACCGCTCTCTTGTCAAATGTGGAGATGAGGTGTCTTAGAGATTTGTCCAACACCTTTAGAATTCGTTCATTTTTTTTCTCAATAATGGCTTTGCTTTGGCTTTGGCTAATTTGATGAAATAGATTCTTAGTAGATAGGCGTCCTACATGGAAAAGTATAATATGAAACTAAAATTTTGTCAACTCATTTCTGCATGTTGATTTCATTCAACTTTCCATACATCTAATTTGTTTCTTTTTCCAGAATTTTATCATTTTCTTCCTGATGAAATTCATTCTTAAAAATTTATGCCAGTTGATGGAGGTTTTGAAGAACAGATAGTTTTATCCATAAAATATCTAATTTGTGTTTCTTTGTTCCAGAATTTTATCATTTTCTTCCTAGTTAAATTAGTCTCGAACTTTAAACTTGGGACCGTGACATCATCGTCATACTTTATTTTCATGTGCTAAGGATGTAATTAAACTGAATTTGATAGACAATAGAATTGCGTCTCCAAATGGATTTGGTTGTGGTTTCAAAACTTCACCGGAGTAATTTACTCGTGCATCCTTTTCCGTTTAAAGAGAGAGAGAGAGAGAGAGAGAGAGAGAGAGAGAGAGAGAGAAAAGAAGAAGAAAAAAAGGTGGTCACTTAAATTTATCTTTATGGCGTGAGGCGAAAGCAACAACTGAAGCTAAAGAACCAAGGCTTCTTTGGATGAGCAAAAGAGTTGTCGACTTCCTGAGATCATTCATTTTATGGGTTGGGGTTGTGTGAGTAAACATTCTCATATAAATGAATGAATGCTATGAGATTATACATTAGTAGTGATTTAGCGTAGGATACAAGCTTAAGCTCCCAACCAACCAAGCTTTCTTGATAACTTTTTTTCATTTTTCTGATAAAAATGAGAAACAAAAGCGTTGGAGCAGCCACTAATGCCCTTAAAATCCGGGAAGTGCATCCCAAGAGAGGGCCTGGATAAGATGTTGTTTCTCTTCTCCGAGACGTGCATACCCTTTCTTAAAAGCCAAGTGCTTTTATCATAGAAAATGGCATTTTACTACTTCTATGGTTAAAAAAGTTATATGATTCATTGTTTGGACCAACCCACTGGTAGATGGACCATCGGATTATAAGATTATTGGATGCTCTTAATGATGAACTCTCATTTCTGGCTCACAAAGTGCAACGGCGCGAGTTCCAAGTGTTAGAACAATCATTTTACATTTTTATTCTCAATTCCCATGCCGCTTTAGGGGGACCATAACAAAATGATGACCCTTTCTTAATGATGAATGGTGTGGGGATCAAGGTGCTTTTAACTTGCTTTGGCCGTGCCATTTGAGCATATTAAAATATCAACTAATTGATTTGAGACTCCGATAGAATTCCTTTTTTTTTTTTTTTTTTTTTCCTAGTATTCAATTGCTTAAAAAAAAAAAGAAAAAAGAAAAAGGGCAGCCTATATGACTATCAAGTCCAATGATATTATCGACATGCCCATTCCTCATCATTAACCTTTACCATAAGGCGACTAGAACGCAACTAGTTTATGGTCTCGTTATAAGAACATAGTTTTATATTTATTCTTAATGCATGCGTATAAATGGTTATGATGAGGATAGACTTTGCCTTAACAATAAGAATACTTCATTAAAACCTATTCGTTTAAAAGTTTGAAATATAGAAATTATTATTTTACACATAAAAATTAGGCTATATATATTATATATATATATATCTAATTCTTTCTAAATTTTACATTAAGAAGCATTTTTTATTTACCATATATAATTTCAGGTGTATCTTATAGAGATGGTAGCAAAACGAGATGGGGCAAGAGTTCTTAATCTCTATTCCCATCTCATCTCATCTCATAAAAAATATATATATATATTTCATCCTCATCCTCATCTTGTAAAGAATAATATATTTCCATCTTCTTTTATTTCCATCTTATCCCATTCCTCTTGTAATAACATTTATGAGTTTTCAATAAAAATTATAATATAATTTTATAAATATAAAAATAAATAATCATACTACAATATTTAAGTACAAAATTAATGATGTAGGACAAAGAATACTTATTTTCATCCTCTCTAATGAAGATAAAAATAATATTTATTTTTATTCTATATATTAAAAAAAAAAATTACACTAAATAAGATTAAGATAAAATGAGTCCCTCGGTTTAGGTTGAACTTATCAACCATATTTTGATTTGGTGTGGCTTTGACTGTTGTTCATATTTTGATGCCTATAATATTTGCTAGCATGAAGATAGCAAAATTTGCAAACATATAATCCAAATGAGATCTTTTAGATCGATACCGCTATCTGTCGCAGATCTGATGGACTCTTTTCAAATAAAATTTTGCATCAGGAGCTATTTTTCCATCTAACAACCCTACATATTTTATTATCCAAAAAGTATTTGGGCTCATGGGACAGTTGAAAGGGTAAAGATATTGGACCCCCAACATCAAAGCCTAGGACTGGCATGATTTAGCGGGTGGGGTATGTTAAAATATTAATGAAATTAAGATAAAAATAAATTTATATTTAGGAGGCATCCCACAAAACCGTAAGCCCCGCATATTTTTTTTCATCCAAAATCATCTGGTCTCCACGTGACATGTGAGAAGGTAAAAAAAAATCCAGCCCTGGAAATCAAAATCGAAGATCAGTATGATTTGTTTGGTAGGATAAATTAAAATAGTCTTAAGATAAAATTTTAAAAAAAAAGGCTTTATCTGTACAGAAAGACCTTTAGATATATTATATTATAGCAAATCAAAAGCTAGCACGATTAGTAAGCAAGGCAAATCAAAATAGTCTATGATATAAAGGTGAAAAATTTTATATTATATAATATAATATATTATATTATATTATAACGAATCAAAAGTTAGCATGAATAATGTCATAAATAAAAGAAAGTTGAAGAATGTAATATGATGGTATAAAAAGCTGAAAATAATTGAAAGATAGAGGTGAAGTTTGATTTTTAAACAAAATTATATATATATATAAAGTTCTCAACTTAACTCTATAAACATATTGCATGACAATTGGCTCTTTGAGTGCTCAAAATGTTTAAATCAGCTTGACCGAATAGCCATTCTTTTGGGTGGTGCTAAAATGAGGATGGATGCAATATGGGAATATAATCACCAACTGTAAGCACGTTATATAATCTACAATTTGGCGCATTGTATGGGCAAAAGGGGGTAGACCAAGGGGGGCAATGAATTTTGTATTTGATATGCTAGCACTTGCAGCCAAGATTGCCAGAGACATGGACAGACCTTTAATCTCATGTAAATTTATAATATGAAGATAAAAATTATCATGCGGATCTTCTTCAATTAATCTATAAATCATTCTTTAAGATATATTTTCCATTATAGTGTCTTCTTCTTTCCCCACCCAAACTAGTTTGGACATAGATGCCAACACTTGTATGAACTGTGATTTTTCTTTAGTTGGTCATCAAAGCTACACCTACTTCATAGCAAATATTCAGGGGAATCTAGATTTAACATCACTATAGTGAGTCATTCCGCTGGCTCCCAATTAGGTTGTTCAACTTCTCATTGGTAGCTTAGCTTATCCACTGAAGGGTCCAGATTGGGGGGCTTGATTTCAACAACAGACGGTGGGTGACACCGCGCGAACTGCACCAGTGCACCTCCACCAGCGTATTGGCTTGCTCTTCTCTTCTTCCACCCAGTCGCATCTCCTTCCACGTCCCCCTTTTCTCTCCTTTTGACGCCTCTTCCCCCTCTTTTTCTAAAACACACAAATTTCCCCAGCCATAGGCTATGGCTATGGTTGTCCGACGCCATGGCCGACTCGGCCCAATCCATGGCACCAAATGTCATAAAAATACTAATATCCATTTAGAGATACCAAATTAAACAATGGCTGCCATCATCAATCCACCATCTCTCTCTCTCTCTCTCTTTCTCTGGCGTCACCCCAGCATTAACTCAATCTTTCCCCCGCGCTCCCTCCCATGTGCTCTCCCCACCCCGTTCCCCTGTTCCTTTTTCGAGAATCCTCCCCCCCCCCCCCCCCCCCCCCTCCGTCTATATACAAATAGTGTTGCGATTCTTTAAAGCCCGGACGCACTCTTTCGAAGTTAACGACGAGAAACATGATGCCAAAGAATTGCAAGTTTATCAACTCCTATGTCTAGACATTACTATGGCTCTAAAAGAATAGGTATCCATCCCAAAGGGATCTCAGAATGCCAAGTGAGCCCAGGGTTGGTATTCCTTCTAATTAAAACTGGAACTGGTTTGCACTTTTTTTAAAAAAAAAAAGAAAAAAAAAAGAAAAGAAAAATCATATGTTCTGAATCATATCCAGGCATCAATAGAATGCATGAGCGCCAAGATTTAAATATCATTAAAGCGATGGCTGATATAATATAATTGTGCAAATTTTGCAGGCTGGTAGATCATCCGATCGAGGATGGCTTGGTTCCGCTGTTCTGAGGGGAGGGGGGAGGGTCCAGAGATCATCATATCGAGAGGGAGGGACTGGAGAATGCCGGGCTAAGCCGATAATTTTTACCGGTGGAGCTTAGCTTAGTGGTAGACCAAATGGACCTTGTGAAGTGCAAAAAAACAGAGATGGTGGCTTCCTACTCGGACAAAGTACAACTAAGCAGAGGGGATATTCCGTCATAGAAAGCCATTTAACAACCACCAGATTAGAGATGATTTTTCACATTCTTCTTCACTCGGTTCACATAAATCAAAGTCCCTTTCTTTCCCTTTTGGTTCTGTAGATAGGTCCATCAGATCAGATTATGTAATCACCATACATGACGATGCATGCCGTCATTGCTCCGCTAGAGGATTAATGCTCACCACTGATCGATCAGCCTTGCTGGACTTCTAACCTTGATGCAGCAAGCCAAACAAACAAACCCAACCTCCCTCCCTTCCCAGCTCTCCTCTCCTCTCCTCTCCTCTTCTTCTTCTTCTTCGTCTAACCTCATTCCTCTTCTTGCACTCCCCGCTTCCTCACCTAGCTAGCTCGCAAGTGAGCTATCGTGGACGGTAAACAATGTCGGCGATAGCGGCCAGAATCAGATGGAGGATCCTCCTCTCCATCCTCGCAGCATTCTCATCGATCCTGCTGGATGCCCGAGGTGCACGAGCCGTCGATGCCCAAGGCGAGGCGCTCCTCTCTTGGAAGACCACGTTGAAAGGTCCGTCCGATGCCCTCTCCGATTGGAACCCGAACGATCCAACTCCATGCGGATGGTCCGGCGTCTCCTGCGACGATAATAGCAACCGGGTGGTGGAGTTGAATTTGCAATACCTGCACTTGTTGGGCGCCCTGCCTTGCAATCTAAGCGTGCTGGCGGGTTCGCTCTCCAAGCTCGTCCTCTTGGGGACCAACCTGTCGGGCCCCATTCCACCGCGGCTAGGAGAGCTCTCCCACTTGACGCAACTGGATTTGAGCCGCAACGCGCTCACGGGCACCATCCCCCATGAAATCGGCAATCTCTCCGCTCTCCGGCAGCTCATCCTCTACGACAACCAGCTCGCCGGGGAGATCCCGCCCACCATCGGCCGTCTCGCCAATCTGCAGGTCTTCCGTGCGGGCGGGAACAAGAACCTCCACGGCTCATTGCCCCCCGAGATTAGCAATTGCACCAGCCTCACAATGCTAGGCTTGGCGGAGACCAGCATCTCGGGCTCGCTGCCGCCGACCCTCGGCCAGCTCGACAAGCTCCACACCTTGGCCATCTACACCGCCCTGCTCTCCGGTCCCATCCCGCCCGAATTAGGCCAATGCGGCGAGCTGCACAGCATCTACCTCTACGAGAACTCCCTCTCCGGCTCCATCCCTCCCCAGCTGGGCAACCTCAAGAAGCTCCAGAATCTTCTGCTTTGGCAGAACAACCTAGTCGGCGTCATCCCGCCGGAGCTTGGCCGCTGCAGCGACCTCGCTGTCGTCGATCTCTCGATCAACGGCCTCACCGGGAGGATCCCGTCCACCCTCGGTAACCTCACTGTCCTTCAGGAGCTCCAGCTCAGTGTCAACCAGATCTCCGGCCCCATTCCGCCGGCGATCGCTGGCTGCCGGAACCTGACTGATCTCGAGCTCGACAACAACCAGATCTCCGGCGTGATCCCTGCGGAACTCGGTGGGCTGGGGAACCTCCGGATGCTGTTCCTCTGGGAGAACAAGCTGGTGGGAAGCATCCCGCCGGAAATCGGCGACTGCGCGAATCTCGAGGCGGTTGACCTCTCGCAGAACGGATTGACAGGATCGATCCCCAAGGAGCTCTTTCGGCTGCCGCGCCTCAGCAAACTGCTGCTCCTGGGCAACGGTTTGTCCGGCGACATCCCGCCGGATATCGGGAACTGCTCGTCGCTAATCCGATTCAGGGCCAACGAGAACCGGATCGCCGGCAAGATCCCACCGGAGATCGGGGCGCTGAAGAATCTCAACTTCCTGGATCTCGGGTCGAACCGCCTCATCGGGCCCATCCCGCCAGAGATCGCCAGGTGCCGTAACCTGACCTTCGTCGACCTCCGCTCCAACGCCATCTCCGGGACCATCCCGGCGGGTTTGTTCGAGGGCTTGGTCTCTCTTCAGTTCCTGGACCTCTCGGGTAACTCGATCGGAGGGGGTTTGCCTTCGGAGCTCGGGCTGCTAACCTCACTCACCAAGCTGATCCTCGGAGGGAACCAGTTCTCCGGCCGGATCCCGCCAGCGATCGGGTCGTGCTTGCGGCTCCAGCTCCTGGATCTCAGCAAGAATGCGCTCTCCGGCGAGATCCCGGCGAGTCTGGGGAAGATCGGGGCACTGGAGATCGCTCTCAACCTGAGCTGGAACGTTCTTTCCGGCGAGATCCCGGTTGAGTTCGCCAATCTGAACCGGCTCGGCGTACTGGATCTCTCCCATAACCGCCTCTCCGGCGTCCTCCAGCCCCTGGCCGGCCTCCACAACCTCGTCACGCTCAACGTTTCCTTCAACAACTTCTCCGGCCGTGCCCCCGACAACCCCTTCTTCTCCAAGCTCCCCTACGGCGATCTCGAGGGAAACCCCGCCCTCTGCTTCGCCCACTGCTCCGGCACTGAGGGTGGCAAGGTCCAGCGCGGCGCCCGGACGGCCGCCCGCGTGGCCACCGTGGTGCTTCTGTCCGCCGCCTTTGCGCTGCTCGCGGCGGCAGCGATCGTCTTCCTCGGCTGGAGGCGGGCGCGCGGCGGCAGGTGCGAGGACGAGGAGAAGGACGGCGATATGTCGCCGCCGTGGGAGGTGACGCTGTACCAGAAGATCGAGATCGGGGTTGCCGACGTGGCAAGGAGCCTGACGGCGGCGAACGTCATCGGGCGGGGGTGGTCCGGGGTGGTGTATAGCGCCAGGATGCCGTCGACGGGGACGCTGATCGCCGTCAAGAGGTTCCGCGCGTGCGACGAGGCGGGGGCGGCGGCGTTCGCGTGCGAGATTGGGGCCTTGGCCCGCGTTCGCCACCGGAACATCGTCCGCCTCCTCGGATGGGCCGCGAACCGCCAAACGCGGCTCCTCTTCTACGACTACCTGCCGAACGGGACACTGGGGGGCCTCCTCCACGGAAGCGGAGGGCCGGCGATGGAGTGGGAGGTGCGGCTGGGGATCGCCGTCGGGGTGGCGGAGGGCCTCGCCTACCTTCACCATGACTGCGTCCCCCCGATAATCCACCGCGACGTCAAGGCCGACAACGTCCTTCTCGGAGAGCGGTACGAGGCCTGCCTCGCCGATTTTGGCCTCGCTCACGTGGCCGACGACGGCACCACCGCAGTTGCCGGCGACGATTCCATCCCGCCGCCTTTGGCGGGCTCCTACGGCTACATCGCCCCGGGTGAGTGCGGCCTCTGCTTGTGGGATCTTTGTCCTATTTTCTTGGCGGTCGGTTATGAAATTAAAACGGCTCGTGATTGCATGGATTGGATGCAGAGTACGCGTGTATGACTAGGATCACGAAGAAGGGCGACGTGTACAGCTTCGGGGTGATGCTTTTGGAGATAATCACAGGGAAGAGGCCGGTGGACCCCTCGTTCGGGGAGGGTCAGAACGTGGTTCAGTGGGTCCGAGACCATCTTAGGAGTAAGCGAGATCCGGCGGAGGTGGTGGACCCAAGGCTCAAGGGGCGGCCCAATACCCGAATCCAGGAGATGCTCAAGGCCCTGGGCATCGCCCTCATGTGCGCCAGCAGGCGCCCCGACGACCGCCCCAGCATGAAGGACGTGGCCGCACTCCTCCGCGAGATCCGCCACGACGAGACCCCGCCCGGCGGAGGGAAGCGGGCGGAGTCCTCGCCCTCGGCGGCCGATAATTTCAAATGATTGGACGGCGGTTGGTTTGGCGTCGTCTGGTCATTTTCCTCGTAACTGAATTGAATCCCGACCGTTGGATCAGTGAGCCGGACTTCCGAAAAACCCAACCAAATAAAAATAAAAAATAAAAAATAATAAAAAAAAAGGCTTCAGGAGTGTGGGAAGGGGCCTCCCGCGCATCGATGGCTCTTCTCCAGCATAGGATTTGTGTAGCTTTTGTCGGTATTCGAGCGAGAGGTTTGATGATTCGGTGATTGATGCAAGGAGAGAGAACCCACGTTCCTATTGGTTGCTGTTGCATATAATTGTACAGTTATTTATCGGTGCGATTGATACAGCCACGGTGTGCCTGCCTCTCTTAGACCAATATCATTCCATTATACCTAATTTAGGTGGTAAACTAGTATACATAACCAGCGCACAACACACGAGATTTATATATATATATATTTATATTTATTTATATTTTCTAATATATCTTTTTTGATTGCAAGTAAATCAATCAGAATATTAAAAAAAAAAAAAGCAGAGAAAAAAAATATAATTAATTAAAAATAATTTTAACGCAAAAAAAAAAATCTAAATTTATTATAATGATTCAAAATGAATGCAATTCATTTGAAATTGAATACAACGCGCTAGGTTGGTTGAATTTGATGTGATAACTAAGATTTAATTAATATGATAGAACTACTTATATTTCAAGCCAATCTTTTTTTTTTTTTTTTGATGGAATTAAATTTCAACAATGATCAAATAAAGGTAATATATTTATTAACCTTGTTAAAGTCAGCACAATCTTTGATAAATAATTTAGGCTCTATTTGGATTGGCTACTGTTGTGATACCTTTAAGTAGTTATTTTTTAGCTATTGTGTAAGATGATTATTGACCAATAGGGCCAACAGCTATCCCAAATAGATCTTTAATCTTTTTAGAGCCGCATAAATTTGTGGTTAATATGCCAAATTTTGTTTTGTCATATCGAATAAAACAATATAAAAAGACATAAAAATGTATGGCAGCAAAATTGTGATTTAAATGATCACTATATCAAAAATGTCATACACTTTTATCCTTATACCTCTCATTTGAAGGGTGAAATAAATTTTTTAAGTAAATTTTGAGTGCAATTATTATGCATATTGATTTGCTTCCATGCTCTTGTAAGTACATCACATCTATTTAAGAATGGTAAGTACATTTTATATACAACAACAACAATAAAGCCTTAATTCCAAACTACTTATGGTCGATTACATAAATCCTTTTTCTTTATTCTACTCAATTTTAAGTTATATATTTTTATAAGATAGAAAAATTCTAAATCTTTCTTTATCACTTCCTGTAATGCAATTTTTGGTCTATCTTTACTCTTTTTTTTTCCTTCTATATATATCAAGTCACTCCATCACACAATTACATCTTTAATCTGCATTGCATATATCCAGACCATCTAAGTCATCATTCTTTTAATTTGTCATGGATTGAAGTTACCTTTACTTTTTTATGAATGATTTTATTTCTTATGCTATCTTTCCTTATATTACCATACATCCATCTCAACGTTCTTATTTTCATCATATTTATCTTATATACATGAATTTTTCTAACTATCCAATATTTCATACTATAAAATATAGCTGGTCTTATGATTGTCCTATAAAATTTTACTTCAACTTGGCAAGTATTTTACAATTACATAATATTCCAATTACACTTCTTCATTACATCCAATCTCTTTTAATCCCGTGGACAACATTATTCTCAATCTCTCCTTATGAATAATTGATTCCAAATATCAAAAACGATTATTTTTAGAAATTTCATGGTCTTCAAATTTTACTCTACATTCATCTTTATTTCTAATTGTACTAAAATTACATTCTATGTATCTTATTTTTGCCTTATTTAACTTAAAATCTTTGGATTCTAATGCATTTGCCATGCCCTAAACCTAGGGTGGATACAAAATATGACAATCTATCGCACTTAGGAAATAAATCCTTAGCATACAAGGTATTCTACTCAGAGCAATAAATTCAACTAATAAGAATATATTAAATATTTATTAAATCAAACTTGTCAAGTTCCGAAACAATGTTAACAACAGGAGCTAAAGAATGGTCATAAAATTCTAGTATTAAAAACATCACATGTTTTCTGAATCAAAACTAATAAACTTATTAACTAAACAAAAATACACTAAACTCTTGAACCAGCTGCTACCCAAAATCTCACTTATTTCTCGATCTCTAAAGAAAAAATAATAACAAAATTTTAATAAATTTATCGCAACCCTCGATCTGGAATCCAGTCTAGAGACATTGTAATACAGTCATATATTCTTAAAGCGAATCCTAAGAATACACAAGACCTACCAAACCTCAACATAAACAATGCAATGGCAATCATTTGTAAAAGCTAAATCTCATATATCTCAAAATGCTATCATATAGTCATCATACTAATATATGAAAATTTGAATATCAACCTTTAAGTACATATCAGGGTATCCATAATATCGGATGATATAGAAAACTATACACTAATGTCACTCCTAATGCCCTACACCCAAGTTTGGATCCACCAGATAAGTATCATCATCATCATCATCTGAAACATGGTAAAAGAGGGATAATGAGCTAAAAGCCTAATAAAAATTCTATACGTACCATCATAAATATGCCAAGAAAACTATAACGAATGGTATATCGAAATATATTTTTACAGAAAGTAATATAATATGTCCATAAAACCAGCTGTAAAACCTTAAAACCAAATATGTCCAAATACCAACATAAATCAAATCAAATACTAAAATTAACAACGTAACAATATATCTACATCACAATCTTTTGCAAACTGATGATACATACTGACAAACTTCATATCAATAGTCCGTGTCTAACAACCTAATCTGACGATGTATGCACGTATAATTGGTTCCCATACTAGTGCTCAGCATATTAAACTTAACCACGTCATATCCACAAATCATAACTGGTTTTACATCGGCCTCTCGCAGTCTTCAGCCCTTCTTCGGTGCCACCGATCTAAGCCAACAATGAATCACACCAATACTATTAGAACTAGTACCGCATATCAATGGTATATATCAAATCAACAATCCCATCCATCCATTGCATTGGACTAAGTCACTCTCATATACATCAGAATACTGAAGATACATACTGATATTCCTCATACCAGTAGTTCATGTCTAACAACTTAACTTAGCGATATACGCATATATAAGTTGGTTCTGTACTAGTGCTCAGCGTATTAAACTCAGCCATGTCATATTCACAGACCATAATTGGTTTTATACCGACCTCTCATGGTCCTCAGCCCTTCTCGGTGCCGTCAGTATAAGCCAACAAGGAATCACATCAATACTAATATAACTAGTACTATGTATCAATGGTAAATATCATATACATATCTCAGTGACTAATTCATATGTCTATAAAGCTATAAACATATCATAACCAAATAACATTTCTTAACATATCGTACTCATATATCTCAAATCAAGCCCAAAACCATTTCATAACCAAAAAAATATACCACAATAAATATAATAATTTCATAAATAAAATAATATGGATAATTAAAATATGCTGAGAAATCCAACAATAAATCCATGACGTATGAAGGCATATGTAGATATGAAACATATTGCGTAATAGTAGGTGTAGAACTTTTACCTCAGATCGCTAATCCAAATTAATATCCTCAATCAATCAGATCAATTACTGATTACCTATAATTAAACATAAATAAATAATTAATTTACTAAAAGTCATAAGTAAAAATTACCATTATGCCCTTCTAGCCCATATTTTAAAAATTACTACTTTACCCTTCCTAAATGGACTTAACTAGGTTATTTATGGCTTAATTAGGTCATGTGGGAATTGATTTAATCATCTTACTAGAAGAATTACTAATTAGCTAGTTGTCAATTTTCCCTTATTCCACTGATTACTAACCTATGCTTAATCACCTTAAAATATATTCCAATCATTATTCAAATAGTACTAACCGCTAGCTAATCAATGTTTTTAATCTGCAATTGGACTTACCATAACCTAATTGGGTCACTAGAAAATTAATTAGGTTACTAGAGAATTGGTTAGATTACTTGTAACCTTAACTAGAGCTTAATTAGGTTAACCCAACACTAATCTACCTAAATCCATTTTTAATCCAGCATAATTAACATTTTGTTTAATTACAAAATTAATTTCAGCAACTAATTCAATACCCGGGTCAAAATTCTGGGTTCTGATGTTAAATTCTAAGCATGAGTCTAAAGCCCAAGCCCATTTCCACAATTTCTTTGGTAGTAGATCTAACAATGGTCTTGGGCATAGACTTCTTGGACCAAAACCAATATTTCAGCCCATCTGATGCTACCCAGCTCAATCCAGTGGGCCAAGGTCCAACAGACTAGAAAACAAAAGAAAAAAAAGAAAAATATAGGTTTGGTTTGATCAAAGAACACATGGGTTTAAATCATACAAATAATTTAACCCATTCATGAGCTAACTGATTCAAATCATATGAACAAGGATCAAATGGGTTAACATGAGTTTCAGTCAATAGATTAAGTGCAGATCCAATTGGTTTAACTGTGGTTTTGGGTTGATAATTATACTAAGACTAATATAATTTTATTAAACTCAACCTTCAACCCATTTGATTACAGCAAGATGGTTCACTGTGGTCTTGTTTTAGTTTAAAAATCAGTTCATTTGATTCCACGAGATAGATTTTGACTGACTTATAACATATGGCTCATTTGGTTCCGTGAGATAGATTCTGGCTAACTTATAGCATATGACGAGGAATTATCTGATAGAGAGGGAAAGATTATACTACCTCATGCATAAATAGTTACATATTGGATAGAAAAAAAAAATGATTTGAAGGATTATAACTTAGATTTGCCTGTTACCAATTAACTTAAATTTAAATTTTTAAGGCCACGTGAATTAAGGATGTAGTGTAGCTGCTTCATCATACATATTTTTATTTTATATCACTTATTTTTATGCCATGAATATCATGCATTTTAAGGGGATGCCATCATGAGGATGAGCCAAATAACATACAACTTGAATTGTCTTTTTTTTTATTTTTATTTTTTTAAAGTATAGATTCATTTGCAACTCAAAGAGTAGAATCAAATTCTATAATGCTTTCGGTTACGGTACAAGGGATGTAAAAAGCATGAATACCTTGCATTTTTAAAGGGATGCCATCATAACAGCGAGCCAAATAACACACAACTTGATTTTTTTTTTTTTTTTTTTCTTTTCTGTTCTTTTTGAAAGTATAGAATCATTTGCAACTTGAAGAGCGAAAGCAAATTCTATAATACTTTCAGTTGTGGTGCAAAGGATGTAAAAAGAAGTTGAAGGGATTTGAATTGATTGGATTAAAGCTCAATTTCTAAATTAAAGAAAAAAAAAGAAGAAAGCACCGTAGTTGAAGCGGAGAGAGAGAAAGGTATGCATTTTGCTCGTAGCATATGAACAATTGGCTGTTGTGGTGGCTTTAGGTGATACATCACCATCTTGTTGGAGCAGCATGAGGGCACCATGATGGTGCCATTGCTGCCATTTATACCTAATTAATCTTTATTCTATTAATGAAACTTCATGGTTATCCATAGTCTTCACAGATTATTTCCTCATGGTCTAATAATTTTATCTGATAATTATTACAATACCGTAGTCGTCTCTATAATTGACTTTGAAAGTTCTTTCATATATATATATATATATATATATAAATAAAATTCTGATCGGCATCCTCCTTGAAAGAGTCTATTCATTCACTCGCTATCATCTACGTGAAAGAAGGAATGGGTTGGGTTCCTGGTCGATTACGGTAAATGCACAGCGCGATGGCGCATGATTCCAAACGTGTTTGCATTCTCTGGCGAGTTGAATTGAGGTAGAACCTGAAACGGATGCGTCGGAAGAAGGGTTGGGAGACATCCAAAGCATGCGTGTGTGGTCTCGATTTTGGACTCTGACAGTAGCTAGCTAGCAGCACCATGGATCACGGCTCGTCAAGTTGAAGAAGCTACACCCACCCCACCACCTGTGCCACGAACCACTCACTCAAATTTGTGGAACTGGAATCCAAATCTCCCTCCATCGGTTGGGAACTTCCAAAGGCTTAAGACACCAAAGTGGCCGGCCTGGGGGGAATCGGATGCTCGTCCCCTCTCCACGTGAACCGGCTGTCCTCGTAGATGCTGCCTGCACCATGGATGGGAATCAGAGCATCCCAAAAGAAAGCCTTTTATGTTAACTGCATGCTACCTTCCTTTGGCGTCGCCCTGCAAAAGTGCCGGGTCCACCGATTGATTGATTCCTCGGAGGAGAGCTTCTCCATTGTGCTGCTACAAGGATAAATGGAGAATTCATGTGAGCAAGTAAAGGAACAGTTGCAGCTTGAATTCGAGAAAAAGAATATATATATATATATCTATCTATCTATATAAAAAAGTATTAGGGCCCAAAGAATGTGCCAGAAACCAGGGCGCATTCAGGATCTATTCTCTTTCAAAGGGTACCTAGCTTAATTCATTCATCTCTAGATCTCTTGGTTGGGAGCTTGCCTGTCTGATTATTATTATTATTATTGTTGCTGTTATTTTCTCAACACATAAGAGGCTTATGGATGGATGGATGCATAGGCTACACAGAAAGACGTTATCCTCCAAATCGCACCATGAAGGTGAAATTAGAACCCCGGTCTCTGATATGATAAAAAAAGGGAGGATCTTACGAGCTTGCTCGATCACTCGTTTGCTCGAGCTTTGATAATGTATAATTTGTAAGCTTAATCGAGCCAGGCGGATGTGATTCCTCCAAAGTCCTAACCATTGCTTTAAGCTTCATCTTGGCCTGGCTTATATTTGAATTGAACGGACTTTGTGATCTATGATTGGGGACTTTCATGCTGTGGAGTGAGTCTTGAGTGATTTAAAGCTCTACAAGTGGATTGCAGAAAGAAACGGATCGAACTACAATGAAAAAGGTTTAAAGATTCCACCTAGGGTAGTAGAGATGGTGGTGGCTAAAAGAAGATGGTAGAAGGCGAGGCAAAATTAAGATTTTATAAGAAAGGGAGCACCACCATAGCATCTTATTAAAGAGGGTCATCACATCCACTGTAAACCAACCTGGCCACTTTAGGTAGATCTGAACAATGAAACAGGATTCATCGTGTCCAATACTCGGTCGCAAACTCTCAACTTTAGAATGCCATTAACTTTATCATCTAGCATCAACTTTTAGTGTGCTAGGCACTAAAGCTCTTGAAAAACAAAATTGTAATGAGAATCTCTCGATTTAGGAAGAATTAGATACTATGGCTAAAAATAAAGTGGGGCGCAAAAGTTGAGATATAGCAAACAAAGAGATTTTGCCTTTTTATGATTATTGTACTAATCACTTTTATTCTAGATGTTAAGAATAAACAGAGAACATACTTCCATTTCGATAATGGAAGCGACAGAAAAACTCTCAGTCGGTACAGAAGGCTACTAGAGTTTTTAAAAGCTCATGCTTCAAGATACGGTGCAGAAGAGGAAAAAGGTTCCCGAAGAATCAGGAAGAAAAAAAAGAGAGCGAAAGTTTTGTTACACTTAACTTAGAACAGAGAGAGTTTTGTATTTTCATTTGGAACTATATGAAGTAACCACTGCCTCACTGAGAGGTGATGACTTATATCCGCATGGATGCATGATGATTTGGTACTGAGTGCTAGGTCATCCAACACTAGAAAAGCTATGATCTTTTTTAAATAAAAAAGAAATTCAATCCAAAAGTTGTGAGAATAGATCTCACTAAAGATATTATAATTAACTACATAATTCGATTAATGAGAAAAAAAAAAAAGGGATTTGAAAAGTTTTGTTTGTAATTATTCTATTTTCTACGATATTGTTATGAGATATCTGAGTTGAGTTGAGCATATTGGAAGAAATTTTTTTTTTTTTCAATCGGATAAAAATTCAACTTAAAGCTAGTTGATATTTCTTTGATTTGAATTGGTATAAGGTTTATGTTTGGAAGCTACATGCTTAGTTTTGATAGAGTTTTGCTGATCTAGACACTTGGTCAAGTGGATGGGGATTATTTCTCCCAATCATGATGTTGTAATGGAGGAAGCTAGTAAGTAAAGCTGCAGTCTCCCTACAGATCAGGCCTGAAAAGCTACAACTTGACCAACATGGTGCTGTTGTAGCCTTATTCGATGCCCAATCCTTCCACAATGGAATTGGGATCCCCACCACTCAATGGCCCTCCTCTCCGTTGTTGCTTGGCACTCCACATTTTCCCATCCAATACTCCACTCTCACCCCTCCTCCCCCGCCTTGTTTGCCGCTCTCACCCACACCCGCCCCTTCCCATCTCGCCTTAACCCATCCTTCTCTCGTATCGATCGACACCATGCTGCCTCACAAATATATCCTCGCGCCTTTATTCCTCTATGCCCTCCTTTTCTTATGTTAATGAGTGATAGCCGGTCCTTGTTGTCCTCCTCCCTTTTAGTGACACTGATGTACTCCACTATGCCCTCACCTTGATGCTATACTCTCACATTGGTATGATGAAATATTCACATTCCACATGGATGTGATGGGGCCGATGGTTCAATAGAAGATGATGGATGCTAAGTGTGAGAGCCCATGCTGTTAAATATTTAAGCTCGCAATATTTATATATATATATATATATAATTTATAATTATTTATATAAAATTAAAAAAAATTAAAATAAATACTTTTTACCTATTAATCCTAAAAAGATTAGAAAATTCCATACGATAGATAATAGGAGTAAACTATGGTAACGAAAGAAGCCGAGAAAAAATTCAAAATATATTCCTTTGGTTTAGAATAGAACACTTTGAGATCAGCTTAGGTCCATTTTGATAGCTTCGATTTGAAACTTATTTTATTTTATAATTTTTAATTCAAATTTATTTATTTTAACTAATTAATTGACCTCAAAACTTTAAATCGATAGAAAAAAAAAAAAATGTATGCGGGGCTTAGCACTTCTCTCATGAGTTACTTGAAATATGTGCCTAGAGAGAGATTCACACTGCATATCTCCAATAAATCCATGCTGGTATCATATTAACTAGCTAATCTCCAAAGTTTAAGCCAGACCAGTAACATATATACCATGCCTAACCATTTGAAATCTTGGATCGAGACCCCGGCCTAGTTTGGGTAATAATTAGCTAATCTGCACGTTTGACTGAGCTAGATGGAGCTTTTTTTAATCCTAACCATGATGATATGTCCTTGAGGCCTTTTTAAGTTTGTGTCGCATTAGGCTTGGCTTTAGTTTGCTTTAGAAATGATTTTAAGTTGGTTGTAGATGCAATTTGTAGATCTAGGCGGAACATTACTGATTACAAGTATGATTTTGTTAGGGATTATTTTTGTGTGCCCTTTGCGTTCTTCTTATGTATGTATTATTAAGGGCAATCCAAATAGAAAAGGCGAAACTTTCTTGCTCCATCATGAAGTGCCAACCTGGTGCTCTACGAACCGGGGGTGATAGGCGCACATGAATGAATTAAACCCCATCTGACACCCCTTGCTTGCCTTTCGGTGCAACGCTGAATTCAAATGAGTGGCAATCAACAACATGAGATATTTGCTCACTCATCAAGCATGAATATGTCTATGTCTAGGAGCTGAATCGCATAATTTGGTGAAATAATAATATCCAGTTCAATTCAATTCATTCTTGTTAGGAGCAGTGAAGTTGATCTCGTTAAATTTGGCCTTAATATTGCCCTTGGAGAGAGGAGAGGTATATTCTTGTGTGTCAAATTCTTCTTATTATTCTTCTTCTTCTTCCTCCTCCTCTTTGCGCAATCCCCCCCGCAGAATGCGGTGATTTAGTCACGCAGGAAGAGGCGAAGGTGGATCATATGGCCACATGGCCTTGATCGTACTGTATTTCTCTATTATAGATTTGCGTTTTGGGCACTCGTCCAGTTTCTGACCACCGACCTATGAGAAAAAGAATAGAGAAAGGAGATGATGAAGTGGATCAAAGTGCAGCATCGAGGTTGCTTCATACGATTTTCCTTCGTCTACTTTCGTGCCCCGTGCCTCGGACGCGGCGATATTTGACCACCGACTACCTTGTCCTCCAGAACGGTTGAAAAGTTTTTTTTAGCTTGCTGCATGGCCTCCAGCTATTATTGGGCCACATCGGTCCGGACAACGCGTTTTTCCAATGCTGTCAGACTATTATATTATATTATATTATATTAACTTATAAATTAAAAATAAATAATTTTAAAAAATTATTTATAAATTATTAAAAATTTAAATATAAATTTAAATTAAAAATAATAATAATTATAATTTGAGAATTGTGTTTGAAGCCGTTTTAGACTATCATCTTAAAAAAAATGTAACCCGATTCCTTGGTATGTTTAAAAATAAATATGTAACCCCACGATTACTTCAAATATCTAAAAATAAAATTAATAATAATACAATAATAAAAAAAATAAAAGACGAAGCGTCTTTTTTTTTTTTTTTTTTTCCTTACAGCATAATTTTAAAAGATTAGAGTTGGATTGGAATGCTTATAATTCGGTTTAACCTATAACGAACTTAAAAGGTTTGATCGCTAGTGCGCGAGCGGGCGGCGCGAAGAGCGCTCGAAAAAGGGGTGTTTTTTTTTTTTTTTTTTTTTTTTTGAAATCTTTTTTCTTTTTAAAACTGTAAAAAGGTCAGCATTGTGTACGTGACTTTATTGTTCTTTGAGGGTGGCAGCTCCCGATTGGTACGCCTCAGAACTCTCACCGACCAATTCATGTTCACAAAAGATATGAAAAACAGGAGAGTTGACCCTTCCTATAACTGCCGTCCAACAATCCCAACTGCCGACTGTGAGCCTCATAGAATGGATAATGTTCAAACGAAGAGTCTCGTTCTCGTTCCTCTGTGTCTTTTTTTTTATTTGAGGCTAGGCTGAGCTCTACAAGGAACCGGCACCCATGTGGATTCGGTAAATCTTAAGTAAAACTGGTGTTTAATTAACAAATAGGATCCAAGACCAGTAACGGGTTGATTAACTCTCGCACGCGTCCTTCCACGAAGTGCCTTAAAGAGGTGGGACCCGAGTTCCCGTTATAAATAGGCCACCAGAGCTCCCGGTAGGCCTTAAGCAACCGTTTCCGTTTCCGTTTCCGTTTCCTGATCTGATCTTACTAGTTCCAAGAAGATTGCAAAAGCCAGTTCAAAGCTCAGATAATTTGTAGCTCAATTCAACCCACTCATGGCTCCTAACCAGATCAACAACTCCACCAACATCCTCACGGGGATCGACGACGGCCCTCGGTCCTCGGCTTTTTCCCTCAAGGGCCGAAACCTTACCGTTTGTCACCGCCACCGTTTCCTCCTCGACGTCCCCTCTAATATCATTCTCACGCCAGCCGACACCAACGACGGATGCTTCGTGGGCTTCAAGTCGAGCGTCTCCAAGAGCCGGCATGTGGTGCCTCTCGGGAGGCTCGTCGGCATTCGCTTCATGAGCATCTTCCGGTTCAAGGTTTGGTGGACGACCCGCTGGGCGGGGAGCAAGGGCAGCGACATGGAGCACGAGACCCAGCTCCTGATCCTGGACCGCTCCGAGGCCGGCCGGCCCTACGTCCTCCTCCTCCCCCTCATCGAGGGGCCCTTCCGGGCCTCCCTCCAGCCCGGGGACGAGGACTACGTCGACATGTGCGTGGAGAGCGGCTCCGCACAAGTCCGGAGCTCCTTCTTCAGGGCCTCCTTGTACTTGCATGCGGGCGAAGACCCTTACATCCTGGTCAAGGATGCGATGCGGGTGGTCCAGTCCCATCTAGGGACCTTCAACCTCCTGGAGGACAAGACTCCTCCGGGCATCGTCGACAAGTTCGGATGGTGCACCTGGGATGCCTTCTACCTCAAGGTGCACCCGGCGGGCGTCTGGGAGGGCGTCAAGGCCCTAGCCGATGGGGGATGCCCTCCCGGGCTCGTGCTCATCGACGACGGGTGGCAGTCGATCTGCCACGACGACGACGATCCAGTCACGGATCAGCAAGGCATGAACCGGACCTCGGCAGGGGAGCAGATGCCCTGCAGGCTGATCCACTTCCAGGAGAACAACAAATTCCGCGACTACAGGAGCAAGAAAGACTCTGGTCGTACAGGAATGGGGGCTTTCGTTAGGGACCTGAAGGAGGCCTTCGAGAGCATAGAGCATGTGTACGTGTGGCATGCCTTCTGCGGCTACTGGGGCGGGGTGAGGCCCCGGGTGCCTGGCCTGCCGGATGCCAAGGTGATCACGCCCAAACTCTCGCCGGGACTCCGGATGACAATGGAGGACCTGGCCGTCGACAAGATCGTCAGAAACGGAGTCGGTCTGGTCCCACCGGAGCGGGCCCACAAGCTGTACGAGGCCATGCACTCCCACCTCAAGGCTTGCGGCATTGACGGGGTCAAGGTGGACGTCATACATGTAAGTTGTTTACGGGACGCTATCTCAACTTCCACAGCCTCTTTGGTCGCATTAAAAAAAAAAATTATATATATATATATCACATCGTTCAGATTTTGGATTGCTTCTCGTATCCTCTTGACAAATCGGCAGTAATTTTAATAGGTCCCTAAATTATTATCATTATTATTATTATTATTATTATTATTATTATTATTATTATTATTATTATTATTATTATTATTATTATTATTTTGATCACAACAACAACCGATTGGCCTTTAGAAATGAAAAAATGTAACTAGACAATGGCTGGTTTTGATGGACGATGACATGAGGTGGTAGATGTCGTTCAAGGATTGGAATCTTTTTTTTTTTTCTTTCTTTCTTTCTTTCTTTATTTAAAGAAAAAAATAAAATAAAAATAAAATTAAGAGTTTAGAAATAAAACATCTTAATTATGTGCCCTACTAAATAAGTCATCTGAGATGGAAAATTCGTGCTGATTGTGAATTCTTCTTAGCGTCTTAAATTATTCTTTGAAAGCATGAGTAACCTTGAAGGATAAGGAAGATAGGCATACAAAAAGAGAAGCTAATTAATCAGGTGCGACACAAAGCAACATCTTGATGGATGTGAGCGCGACGCGTGCACCTAGAAACCCCGGAACCTACTATAAAATATCTATTTGCTGTTTAGTCGGCAGAAACTGAGCTACTTTGGTTCACCAATCACCAAAGTGGTGGGTCCTAGGGCAAGTTGCGCGTCCAATTTTGACCGGTAATGTACAAGTTTTTCCGCCCATTTTAATGAGGATATTAATTTCAAAGATCTCCAAAGAATGGCGTATTTCTTCCCTCCGTTTTGCCACCCACCCCATTGCTTCTACTATTGCAAATCACTTCGGCTGACTGACTGACAGACAGAGGCCTTGGTTGGTTTTTTATTGCCCATCCCATTTGATGCAGCTACTAGAAATGCTATGCGAGGATTATGGTGGGAGAGTAGAGCTGGCCAAGGCTTACTATGAAGGACTCACGGCCTCCATTAACAAGCACTTCAAAGGCAACGGGGTCATTGCCAGCATGGAGCACTGCAACGACTTTATGTTCCTCGGAACCGAATCCATCTCCCTCGGCCGAGTTGGTACGCCCAAATTCCCTTATTAGCTCTTTTCCCCCATGGCTAGAACCTGGGCTTAAACAACACAGCCCTCATCAGGGTCCAGCTAAATTTAAGCGGAGTCGAAGGCCCAGTACCTTGTCAAACTTGGACATTAGGCTCTTTCTGTGTCGTTCCCATGGACATCCAGCACCAAATCTGGGTCCATCCTACTACAGCGTGATGGGGCTTGAATGTTGAACATGAGACTGAATCCATGCCATTGGTCTTGTTATGGATGCAGGAGATGACTTCTGGTGCACCGATCCATCAGGGGACCCCAACGGCACCTTCTGGCTACAAGGCTGCCACATGGTGCACTGCGCCTACAACAGCTTGTGGATGGGAAACTTCATTCATCCGGATTGGGACATGTTCCAGTCCACCCACCCATGTGCTGCCTTCCATGCCGCATCCCGGGCGATCTCCGGTGGCCCTATTTACGTGAGCGACTCCGTCGGTCAGCATGACTTTGAGCTCTTGAAGAGCCTGGCATTGCCTGATGGCACGATTCTTCGGTGCGAGCACTATGCTCTCCCTACCAGAGATTGCCTCTTTGAGGATCCACTGCTTGATGGGAAGACCATGCTCAAGATCTGGAACCTAAACAAGGTGAGTTTTCTGTGATGCTATTGTCGCCGTTAGTATTGGCAGGTATCTATCTCTATCTCTATCTCTTAGGTTGTTGGTTAAGGCCTCTAAGCAATTTCACTTGGTCCGAGGCCAAGGCCAAGTGGACCTGATCTGATTGTCTCAACCCAAACCATCCATAATCTAGACCATCTCCCCATTTTCTCAGATCGATCCTCATTGATTTAGACCCGGCCACCACCTGAGCCCTTCCTTAATCCTGGTCTCCAGGACCGAATGAACCAAGCCTACCTGATCATCCCTCCTTTGTTTCGGTTGCACTTGTTATATGCTAAACCTATCCTTTCTTCTTTCTTGTTGAAGTTCACCGGTGTTCTCGGAGCCTTCAACTGCCAAGGAGGAGGTTGGTGTCCTCAAGCCCGGAGGAACAAATGCGCAGTGGAATTCTCACACACCATTACAGCATCACTAAGCCCAGCCGATGTCGAGTGGAAGAATGGGAAGAGTCCGATCTCACTTGAAGGAGTGGAACTATTTGCAGTCTACTTGTTCCAGGCCAAGAAGCTCAAGCTACTGAAACCAGAAGACAAAGTAGATGTCAGTTTGGATCCATTTAACTACGAGCTTCTCGTGCTGTCGCCAGTGAAGGTCCTGTCGTCCAAGAAATCTATACAATTCGCGCCCATTGGCCTTGTGAGCATGCTGAATTCTGGTGGCGCAATTCAGTCATTTGAGGCCGACGGCTTGAAGGCTAAGCTTCAAGTCAAGGGGGCAGGTGAGATGAAGGCCTTCTCGTCGGTGAGACCAGCCATTTGCCGGCTCGACGGAGAAGAAGTAGGGTTTGTGTATGAGGAGCAGTTGGTCACCCTCAAAGTTCCATGGTCCGGTTCCTCAACAAAGTTGTGTCTCGTTGAATACCTGTATTAAGCGAGCTTAGATTTGGCTAGCCGCAGCCTGTGTTAGTCAAGTATTTGTAAATAAATTTTATCCTCATCGATTATATAAATATTTATCTAATATTTGCTTTGCATCTCAATTTTTGGGATCTAAGAATACAACAACTACAACCCCCAACATCCAAGAGTGGAGAAGGTTATATATATATATATATATATATATATATATTACAGTTCCACTCTTGTTTATTTGGTTTTCTTTCTCTATTTGTTTTTCTTTTCTTTTTTTTTTTTGTAACAGTATAGGAGACTTGTGTCTCAGAAAAATAATTCCTCTAATATCTATCATGGCTAAGCGATTCAACTCAAATAGTAAAGTAGACTATGAATCCCAACAGTTCCTATACTTACCCAATTAGCCAAAAAAATCAATGACTAGGTTAGCTTCTTTGTAGACATACCCACTATAAAATTTTAGAGTGGATGCACACAGTCTGCAAATCTCTCAGATAAAAATGAAGATAATTCATACTTCCCAGGATCCAAGTTACTATTATTGAACAATTTTCTTCTAAAAGAACATCGAAACTTTAGAATACTCAGTTAACTTCATATCCCATCAAGCAGCATACATTTCAGCAAAGAAAACCACCAATGTAGCTAAAGGAACTGTCAAGACTAAGAGGAGGATCCTTCCTTAATAACTTCTAATGACAACTCTAGCACCAGTAGCATCCTAATGAATAGAACTATCAAAATTAATCTTAAGAAACTCTCTTGGAGAAGGATCGCAAGAGATAAATTTTGGATGATCCAGTGGACCACCGGAGGGGAACCCCATTAGCGATGCGTAGGCTTGGGCTTATCTATCCACCCATCTCAAATCAAACAGCTTCTCATGGAAATAAGCTTTATTTCTTACTCGCCAAATTCACCATAATGTATATCCAAATAAAAGCTGTTGCTCCTTCATCGGAGCATCCAGTGGCCTTCGAAGAAGAAAGGTCCAAGCCTAGCAAAGAGATTGGAAATTAGAGAATCTCATGGATGAGAAATGCATTCAAACAAGAGTAGGCCCCTCACAATGGAAAAAGAGATGATATGAGATTTCATCCTCTTTCTCACACCCTTCTACAAAGAGGGGACACAGAAGAAACGCAAAGAGCAACATTTGAGGAAGTTGATAGATCACTATGCCACAGTTTAGAGACAATATAACACCCCTTGCTCTTGTTTTAAAATCTTTTACAAGAAGATAGCTGGAACTGAACCATCAGCGGTGTTGCCACGAAACTTCTGGGAAAATTAAGGAACCATATCTTTGACTGAAGAAGAAGTTCCTCTCATCTATTAATCTGCCAGCTAAAACAACGGTCCCCACTGCTTGTATTTCTGACTTGGGCCACGCCAATTTCAGCCCGAGCCTAATTCGTCTATTGGGCTGGGCTAACCTCGAGCCGGCCATGTGTCTGGACATTGGGCTGAGCCTGATGAGCGTGGCTTGCTTTGTGACGAAGGTTTCTATCTCTCATATCACGATCTGGAAACCTCTTCCGTGTATGATTCTCCGCGAGTCATCGTACCAAAATCCTACATGGATGATTATTATCATATTTATTCCCCCCTCCCCTCTCTCGCTCGCTCCCCCTGCGTTCTTCCTTTTTCTTCTTCTTCCATTACCCTAGACGGTATAAATTCTCCGAGGGCCATCGATTTGGTCGGAACTCGTCTTCTCCGATGAACACGTCGCAGTACATGGACAAGCAGATCTTGGGGCTGATAGGATCGCAGCAGGGAGGCGGCGAACTCTTCGATCTGCTGAAGCCTCAGGAGGAGCACCAGATCAACGGCAAGAAGGACGAGATCCTCCCCAGCTATGACTTCCAGCCCATCCGGACCCTAGGTTCCTCGCCGCCCACCGCCTCCGCCGCCTCCCTCTCCAAGCCCTTCTTGGGCTCCGTCGACTCCAAGATGGCCTCCTCTAATCTCAAAGTATGAATCTTTTTATCCATTCCTTCGTGCAATTCGCATCTCTCTCTCTCTCTCTCTCTCTCTCTCTCTCTAATATATATATATATATATATATATATCCAAAAATGCCTTTCGTTGTTCGATCTGATTGTTCATGTTGAATTTATTGAAGGGGAGAGTTACGATTGTTGTGGATTTGAATAGGTTAGGGCTGTCAAGATTTGCTTGTTTTGGATGGGACCGGTTTTAGGCAAGAAGGCATGTTGAAATGTCGCTTCGGTTTATATATGTCAGAGTGATTGCATGATTGAGGATATGATTAGGATTTATCTGTTATGGGATTTACGAAAAAAATCGTGAAGTTTGGTTTTTTTTTTTTTTTTTTGTGTAATTAGGACCGACTATGATGGTATTCTAGTAGTTTCAGACGAAAAATTGTGGCTTTAATGGTTTTAGAGGAGATACCAAGGGTCAGGATGACTCCGTGGCACTTTTCTTTCTCAAGAAAATTGTTTTCTGTCATGAGAATTGCTCTTGATCTTATAGGGCAACTGGCTTCTTTTCCCTTTCTCCAAAAAAGATGAAAAAGATTTTTTTAAAAAAACAAAAAAAACAAAAATTAAACTTACCTGATTGAAAAATTTGACATTATTGGCCGTGGAAATATTTTGATTAGTGGCTTATGCCGCACTTTATGTTGTTGCAATGTCAAAAATAAAACATAGAATGCAAAAATTGGAAAAAAAAAAATTCTGATCCCAAAATCATGAAAATCCATCATCACTGATTCCTGCCTAAACTAAGATACTAGTTTGGACATTGGAAGTTGGTATAAGGTATTGGACAATTGAGTCCCCACCAAAGACTAATCAGGATTGAGTGGGTGGATCATATCTTTCTGTTGGGGGTGTGTTTGGTGAACTAGAAAGAGATGGATGCCCACATATAAAATAGCATGTGAAAACTAAAATAGAGTAATTATTAGTCACTATTCGACTAGAGGATTGGTCCTTAACCTTTTACAATATGCTTTGAAGAGCATGGTTCATGGATAAAAGTAAATTACAGTAGTTACATGAATTTAGAGATCCTAATTGTGTTTACTCATGGATATGCATGAATACTTGTTGTGGACTAATGACCCATGATTCATGTTTACATTGTTTCCTACTAAGAATTAGAAACTGATATTATCGATCCTGTCTTCTTCAATGAGCAAGGCAGAATAATGGGATCAAAAAGTTTTAGGTTAAAAGTCGAAAGCAGTTCTGCCAGTGATATATGGTCACAATTTTTATATGGAATGACATTATGTAATTGAAAACTTTCGTGAATTACTCATTTCATCTTAAGTGATTTTATGCAAACAAGTTTACCATGTTGGTGATTGATGTAGGATTGCAATTGTTTTGAGCTTTCCTGCAGAAACAATTATAGTTTATGTATTCTTCTCTTGTTGCTGTTTTGCAGCCTATACTTTAACTTTTGTTATTAATGCAGAACGCAGGTATTTTGGAGCCACATGAATTGACAAAGGCTAGTCATGAGAAAGAGAACATTGCATACAATGCAGCTACAGTTGCTGAGGTTGACCGCACAGTGAAGAAATATGCTGATAATCTGCTAAATGCTCTGGAAGATGTAACTTCAAGACTGACACATCTGGAGAGTAGGACTCACCACCTTGAAAGCTCCGTAGATGAATTGAAGGTGACAATTAGGAACAATAACGGAGCCACAGATGGAAAACTGAGGCAATTGGAGAATATTCTTAGAGAGGTCGGCCTTTCTGAACATCATACTTGATCCATAGCATATTAGTTTGTTCAATTATCAGTTTTCATTTGTGGATCGTATTTTATGAAAATGTTGTAAGGGCCAGTTTGAATTTGTGCTTAATCCATTGCTTCTGTGGATATGCTTTTAGTATCACATTGTTTCACCGGATAAAAACATTTCAACAGTATATTGACATATATGTGCTTGTTTACTTGGGATATGCATGTAACTAGAAACTAGTTAGCCATGAAAAAAAAACACTCTGCTTTCTCTGCTCCTACGGTTCTACCTCCCCATTCTTAGACAGATCATCAGACACTCATGATGAACTTCTGGTATCACAACTATTGTTCTCCGTGGTAGTTTTCATCATACTTTTGACTGGCTTGTGAAGATACATTACTGCATCACTTGTAACTAATCTGTATTGGTAGGTGCCATTGATAATTTTGACAGTGCTTTATTGGTGCTAATCCATTGTGTAAGGCATGGAATTTTTTTTGACATACCTGGGTCAGGAATGTAATTTGAAGGCAAGAATAAATTGTAATGCTATAATAATTGCATGTCTTTGTGTTTGCACATGTTTGGTGTGCATGTATAGTGTCTTTCCATGCTTTAAATTAGGGAGAGTGTGCTATTAAAAAAGAAGGCAGGAGATGGGTTTGCTAGACCTGCTGCTCCAACAAAACTTGATGCAAATTGAGTTTGATTGCTGCTTTTAGTTATGCAGCACCAAATGCTTCTTATAGAAGTATGAGTTAGGGATTGCATATATATATATATATATATATATAGAGAGAGAGAGAGAGAGAGAGAGTTGGCAATATTCGAATATAACCAAGCCTGGATTCGGTCGCTTCTCCTACCCTTGGATCCACATGATTTACGAATCGCAAACATAAAAAAAGTAAAATGGTGTGGTGGCTTTGAAATCCATGTGGATCATAGGGTGGGAAAGGTGATCAAATCCTAAATTTGATTATATTCGAATGTAGCCAAGTCCACACATATATATAGGTGGACTTGGCTACATTTGAATGTAACCAAGCCTTGATCTAGTTACTCCCTCCATCCTTCGATTCACACAGTTCACCGATCCCAAAGATAGGAAAAGTGAAAAAAATGGAATGGCTCCGAAATCCATATGAATCCAAGGGTGGGAAAGGTGACTGGATTTTAGACTTAGCTGCATTCGAATGTAGCCAAGCCTACCTATATATATGTGTGTGTGTGTGTATATATATATGTGCAATCCCTAACTCATACTTTTATAAGAAGCATTTGGTGCTGCATAACTAAAAGCAGCAATCAAACTCAATTTGCATCAAGTTTTGTTGGAGCAGCAGGTCTAGCAAACCCATCTCCTGCCTTCTTTTTTATAGCACACTCTCCCTAATTTAAAGCATGGAAAGACACTGTACATGCACACCAAACATGTGCAAACACAAACACATGCAATTATTATAGCATTACAATTTATTCTTGCCTTCAAATTACATTCATGACCCAGGTATGTCAAAAAAAATTCGAATGTAGCCAAGCCTACCTAGAGAGAGAGAGAGGCAATCCCTTGGGTGGCCTCTTAGATACTAAGCTGTCAATGCTTTGATATTCATTGCATTTGTTGATAGCGGATCCCACTTTTTCCTCTTTTTGAATATTCACATGCCTATTTACTTGTGGATCCCACTGATTTAATTCAGTGTAAAATGTTCTTGGGTTTTGGTACTTGGTAGGGAAATATACCAGGACATAGAAGAACATCAAAGGGTGAATTCAGATGCTTATCCTGACAAGAGATATGTTGCTAACGGATGTCACTTAAATTTCGCTTTAGCTTGTATGACTTGAGAGACTGAAGTATGCCCGGCCAAAGTATATGGTCCTAGATTAAAATTAATGGTGAAGTTTTTATGACATTCATGGAATGTCTCCATAGGTCTTCTTAGATGTTTCCTTGAATGGTAGAGGCAGCATAAAGATGAATGGTTCCTTGCAATTAATAGTCTTCTGAGACATTTGATGCTAGTAGTACCAAAATGGTGTTTCTGTCTATGGATGCAATTGGTAGTTGGATCATTTCTGTTAATCTGTTAATCATTACTCTACCTCCTCTTCTTTTTCTTTTCCAAAGTTGTGTTGAAGCTTGTCAAAAGTTTGTTCAATACTTTTCTTTCTTAAATGTTCAAATCTGCAGAAGTGTATGAGGATTCTAAATTGACTAGGTGTGCCTCATGTATGTAAAGTTGTGAGGAAGGTGCTTGGCAATGACTTAAGCTGAATGCAACCTGTTGAATTATATATATATATATATATATATATACAGAGAGAGAGAGAGAGAGAGAGAGAGAGAGAGAGAGAGAGAGAGAGGCCTTTCACAACAGTAAGATTTCTCCATCGTGTCTTGGGTGCTATGGATTCAAAACACGGAAGTAGCCTCACCATAGGTGAGGGTGAGGCTACTTATATCTAAACCTCCGTAGACTCTGCAGTGGCAGGAGCCTTATGCATTGAGATGCCCTTTTAATATGGAATATGAATGGTTTTCTAATATTTGTTTACTATTAGCTCTCTCAACCTTAGATTAGATACTATCAAGGGTATGTTGTGCTAGTATTGGATTATTAACACTGCTAGATACAAGCTAGACCAAGAACCAGACATTAAAGTAGTAGAACTTATCCTCCACAAAAGAACATAAATCCTTTGATTGTTAAACATATCATTGTACCAAAAGGACCCTTTTCCCCTTACCCCTTCGTCAACTCAGTTCATTTAATAAGACCTCAGTAGGTTTGTATTCTCAATTTATTAAATACTGGCTTAAATATCAAGGCTGATACTTTAATAGCAATGTTAGGCATACGTTGCTATAAGACAATAGGGACATTTGGCCTGATGCAAGTCGAATCTTTTGTGTCAGGTGCTGAAGTGTAGTGGTTGGTCTGTTGGAGAATTTAATAGCAAGATACATGTAATGTGATAGGGCATACAGATAAGTTTAATTTTTAGGATTGTAGAATTCTAGTTAATTTTCTTGTTACTTGAATGCACATTCTTTAAATAGAGTTGTTGTTGTCAGAGGATCTATTATATGCACCGATGAAAGGTCTAATATTCCCTTATTCCCGGTTTCAAATTTCCAATTGTTGCAGTGTATGATTTTCAGTGTGTCTGGATGTGCAAAAAAAGTCATGATATTTCATGCATTTTGAAATTATTAATTATGATTTTATAATGTTTTGTTTGATTGTGGCATGAAATCTTCAAAAATTCTAAAATCATGAAATTGAAAATTTTCCACTTTGAATAGTATTTTCCAAATTCACATTTTCCTTTCCTTATCTTCAATGTTTTCCATCTTTTATCTTTCTTTAACACCTCCTATGAAACTTTAGTTTTGAAAATCCATATTTAAATTCCTAAAATATAATAATCATTGTCTTTTAGATATAAAGCCTCCAAATGCAACCTTTATAGTTCAATCAGCCAATTATCTTGAAGCTTTGTCCCAATAGTTGATATAAAATCTTTTTAGGTCTTAAACATATCAACTAATGAATGGGTAAGATTTACTTGATAAAGATGCGATGATATCATCAATGTTGCCAAAGGCATGCCACGCCTTAGGCATGCCACGCCTAAGGCATGCCACGTCTTAGGCACGCCTAAGGCATAAGACACAAGGTACTAAGGGTTAGGCATTTTTTATATCCTAAGGTGCCTAAGGCACATAGGACACTTAAGGCGGATTAAGTGTTTCTTATATTTTAGACAAAGCACTTTTATCTTAATGTATATAAGGTTAAAAAAATGTACATTTTTAATCTGATTTGAGATGTGAGAAAGGCATACCTTTCTTCATAAGCTATATTTATAATGTTTTTCAAAATCTATTATATTTATTGGGCTATATTGATTTTATGATGTACCATCCCGTACACAATTATTTTTCTTACCTTATAAAAAAGCTAAAATTGAAAGACAAAGAGATGAAACATCAAAAATTATCCATTATTTGAGAAAGAGAAGGAAAAATATAAGGGAATACCAATTTTAGCTGAAAAAAAGAAGGCTTTACATTGAGCTAATAGACTAAATATATTATTATTATATTTTTTTGACTTTTTTCTATTATATGTTATAAAGCTTGTTTATATAAATTATTTTATTTATTTTAGAAATATGTGTCTTATTTCTCTGAGGCGCACACCTAGGCTCAAAAAGCTCTCTGCACTTGGGTGCGCCTAGTTCTTTTAACAACACTGGATATCACGTAAAAATAGGACTTGTCAAATAACAATCATCAAGATAAAGCAATATGTTTGTGCACACGTGTATGCGTGCGAGCGAGAGAGAGAGAGAGAGAGAGAGATCCAATTAGTGATAATTACATCGCAACATGATCTGTTGATAAAGGTGAAGCAAACATTAGATTCGAAGGGAACTCCATGCTGAGTCTAAACTTCCTTAAAAGTATGATTGTACATATTTCACTAATAGAGGAAAAGTTAATGAATTCATTGTTTGATGATTGAGGAATGCTCGGAAGATAGCACTTGAGTTTTAATGATTCTTATTTAAGATTGTGTATGTATTTTAGGAAGGGTTTCGTTTTTGATCATTGGAGGTTTAAGGGTTGCAAGCTTTCAATTTGTTTTCTCATCTGAAAAGTTGAGCGCTCCTGATAACTTACAAAGCAATACCCCATCATAAATATCATCGACTGATTGGCCATTGTTTTATGTTTATACAAAAGTTAGCATACCTTCCAACTTGATCCTCCATCTTATTTTTGACTCCTGTTGTTAAGCTACTCAAGTGTCAGGAGGAATTCCACATAGCCGTGGTTGAGATCCCATGACTTTTTAATGCCAACTGTTGCAACCTGTAAGTATAATAGACTAGATCTGTTTCACAGACATTAAGAAGATTTTACATCTGTTTAGTAAGAGTTTCTCACACTAGCTTAGGATTTGTCTAGGCACTCTTCCTCGTCCAAGTTAGCTGGGTTCCATTTATTTGTCAGTGAAGACATGTGATATATCAAATGTACTTTCAAGCAGCCATGGTAGTGCTCCCTTAATTTGGGTTTTGTTAATGTAATTCTTCTCCAAGTCAACAAAAATCACCAAAGTACAGAAACTTCATATAGATGGAGAGAAATGCATTCTTAGCAATGCTTGAGAACATATGGCCAGAAGACTGTGAAATAATATTAAGGTCTGATGTGCTGCTTAAAAGACTGCACCTGAAACTTTGCTGGTTAATTATGTATTTTAATGTCAATCTCTTTATGTCCAAAATTTATGATTCTTTTGTTAATTTATTTATGAGTATAATCCTTGTGGTTCTTTCCTTCTCTTTGGCCATCTTCTCTCTGGGATTTAGACTATTTTTGGATAAAGTTGTGCAATAATGATTGTTTGTTTTGAGAAGCCAATAATGAAAATTGAATTTGTCAAAAATGGCTAATTCTCTGAGTATTATGTGTTCATCATCTCATGAAGAGAGCCTTTTCCAATTGAATAAGATTGGGGACTGAAAGCTTTCATTCTCATATTATTTGAGACAGGTGCTATTCCATTTCATGCAGGTACAAAGCGGTGTCCAAGTTCTACGTGACAAACAAGAAATTGTGGAGGCTCAGCTGCAACTTGCAAAGCTACAAGCTTCTAAAGGAGACAGCCAATCACCAGAGAGTTCACACAGGCAGACAGAAGCTCAGCAGCAACAGGTTCCTCCACCGCAGCAGCCCATCCAACAATCGCTTCAGCATGCAGTTCCTCCTTCACAACCGGCCACGCTTCCTGCTCTACCTGCTCCAAATGCTCCTCCACCGCCCCCGCCACAACAAAATCCACCTGCTCGATTTCATGCTCGGTTACCTCAGCCCCAAATACCTTCTGTCCCATCTTTGCCACGTGATCCCTACTTCCCTCCACCAGCTCAGCAGTCTGATGTCCCACATCAACCATACCAAGTCCCGGTTCAGCAGCCACTGCCACCGCCACCATCCCAGCACTACCAGCCTTCGGCTCAGCTTCCACAATACTCTGAGTCACCTCAGCCCCCACATCCTGTGAACCCCTCACCTCAACTTCAACCGCCATTGCCTCAACGACCAGAAGAATCTACGCCATACATGCCACCACCTCAGGCCTATCCCCCCAGCCTCCGCCAACCTTCCCCTTTTACTCAGCCTCCAAGTGAGCCTCCTCCTAACCAGTACTATGGGCCCAACCCAAGTATGTATGAACCACCTCCAACCAGACCAACTTCAGTGCAGCCACCCTTTTCTTCTGGATATGGTCCAGCGTTGGGGTCTAGTTTCTCTGACACATATCCTTACACTGGATCCCCTTCCCATCCTAGCAGCTCTGCAATGAAACCCTCACCCTTTGTTCCATCTGCAGTCTCATCTGGTGGAAGCAGCAACTACCCACGACTTCCGACAGCCCAGATCTTACCGCAGGCAGTGCCAACCGGCTCTAGTTCTGGTGGTTCCTCAGGAAACAGATTGCCAATTGATGATGTGGTGGAGAAAGTTGCGACCATGGGGTTCTCAAGAGATCAAGTCAGGGCAACTGTGAGGAAGTTGACAGAGAATGGGCAGTCGGTTGATCTGAATGTGGTGCTAGATAAGCTAATGAATGATGGGGAGCCACAGAAAGGTTGGTTTGGTCGCTGATCATGGCCTAGGCTTCTTAATAGCTGTGTATATAGACTTTCTTGAAGCCATTTTTTTTTTTATTTTCACGTGTTGCCCAGATTGAGCGGTGCCAAGAATTGGGAATCAGCAGATTCTCAAGTTTGCTGTTAAGAAGTGCATAAGAAACTCCGGTGTTTTCTTTTCATTCGTTCTTGGTCATTTTGATTGAATAATTGCTCAGAGTTCTTAATTGTTCTTGAGAATCGCTTGTTAAACACATGGCACTGATTGTTGTGACTTGCAGACTTCTCTTGTATGATCGTGCGAATGTTGGATATTTAAGAGGGTTTCAATGAGGGGATTCCAAAAGGGCCAATTAGGGCTTTTTGGATGCCTGGATTCTGGATTTGACCGATATTCCCATGCACCCAGAGCGAAGGTCAGTAGGATCAAGGAAAAAAAAAAAAAAAAAAGTTACCGTCACGGGTCAATAGAAGGAGGAAAATAGGTATTATCCCAAATCTTAGTAGCAGCAGAATCTTCTTACGGATGATTTGAGCTATTGCCAATGTAGTGGGGACCCATATTTTTTTTTCCTTTGGTTGCGTTCATCCATTGGAATCGTCATGTCAATGGCTTTGGATTATGAGTCAGAGTCATGTTAAAATAGCCATTACATCAATTTCAACCTATCCCATAATGTTTAAAATTCAAATCTTTATCTTTAGTTAAGAAATGTCATATCTCTCTCAATGTCTTTATTTTTGCTCTCTATCAAAATAAATATCTTCAGTTTCGCACTAAAACAAGATCGATGATCGATTGGGATATATATCCCAGCTATTCGCTTTTATTATAACGGTATAATGGTACAGGATAAGTTCCATTGTTTGTGTCATTTTCAATATCTACTTGAACCAAAAATTCTGAAGTGCGCTGTTTGCCAACAAAGTCCTTTGGAGGCTCAAAATAGATTTAGATGTTTGAAAATATAATCTAAGATCTTCTAAAATTCTTGTTGGTATGGCTGGGACTCTTCGGCAATAACAGAATATCATATTAGTTGAGACTTTGTCTCAAGATGACAGACACCTTTTGGTGCAAGAAATAATAAGTGACCCCTTTTTTTTTTTTCTTTTTTTTTTTTTGTAAGTGAAAAAAAGGTTCACAGTTTATATAAGACTTTATTGCCGTCTGCTTCATTGGAAATCAATCTAACCTTTAATTTACATCGGACTTATAATAACCAGCTCGATTGGGTTCTAATTAAATGGACAAAACAGGTCATAATCGCATGCATCATTGATTCTCATGTCCGGACCTATCGTGCAATTAATCAACATGCCAAGTATCCGTAGCTTTTGGTATGTTCGACTTTCAGATGCAGCATAACCCTTTGAAAAAAAAGCTATGTTAAGAACCTAACTATTACTCTCCCTCCTCTCCTGGGAAAACAATTAGTCCTACTCTTTCCTTATTTCTTTCTCCCTCCCTCCCTCCCTCCCTCCCCCCCCCCCCCCCCCCCCGTTTCTTATTATTATTATTATTATTATTATTATAAGAAATAGTCCTACTCTTTAGTTTGTTCCTTAATCTGACCTTAGTTTACTCATGACCCATTATAATGAGACATGAACCAGGGTTGACAGCCCAGGTTGACGTTTTGGGGACACATCAGCCGAACTCGAATACAAATTACTTGCCGAGTTGAATGTGTTTTGGGTTCAATTAACCCAACTTGCATGCACGTATAACCAAAATTAAGAAGAGGAAATCGCACAACTAGTTTTTATGTTTCGTGTTATAAATCAGTCTACAGCACATGACATGGTTGGATGGACTCGGTAGGCCGAACCAGCTTTTGATGCTCGTTAACTATTTAAATTTTTACCAGCATGATGTTGACCAACAGTAAAATGTTAGTCAAAGAACAACATCAGTGGTTAGAAATGGATTGACATTCACCAACCGTGGCAGAAGAGTGGGTTTTTTTTATTTTTTATTTTTTGTGGAGAATAACGGATCCGTGTGAAATTTAATTCTATTATTTATAGAAAGAAATTTTTTTTCCTCCTTTTCATGGAAAGATTTGGTTTTATCTTTGGGTCTGATTTATTCTAGAGCGAGAAAAAGAAAAAGAGCTAGAGAGAGCAAGCTTTCTTTCTTTCCTTTTGCGAGAAATCTTTGCATCCAACCATCATGGTGTGCTTAACATTGAGTTCTTTCTGATCGCACTATTTTTTGTATGGGAAGTGATTACTGCTAGTCGGGCATGACTTTTTGTGATTAATTGAGGATTTGAGGATGCGTTTAGTCTGATCATCCAGATCTTATACGAGTTTCCTTTCATGCAATAACCTTTCAAAGAAGAGGACATAGTTCATCTCTAGTCCTTGCAAAGGAATATGATTATTCTACCATGAGATGAGGATTATGTGGTAGATAACACATTATGTTTGTAACAAAATTGAAAGATCCGTCTCTACCTACGTATCTCCCTCCAATAGAATATTTTCGTATCAATGTGCTCCAAATATCTATACAAATTTAGATTGTTAATTCGTATTAGATATCTAATTCTTGCTAGACTAAGATTCATGCTCATAGTTGGTTGATACTTTAGACTGCTAGATTAATGGATCGATTATATTGGATAGTAACACAAAAGCCAAAACCCATCATTTGTCTTTATATTTGCAATGGCTTGAGTTGCTTTTGGAGTAAACGAGAGATTGCGAAGGATCTCTGCACTTTTCAATGGTCATGGCCTTATGGTTATGCCTCATGCCTTTTGTGAAGTTATATGGTCCTTCAAAGTTGGATTCTCGATATCCTTCCGCATGAGTCCAAAAGGATCTTTTTCCTCCATCCCTAAGCCCATCTCTAGGTCACATGGTTCCAAAAAGGTTCTCGACTTATTTACTCTGACGAACGCCCACATCTCTGGTTGACATCATCACCGATTTCTCAATATTATCCAAAAGAAGGATCAAGGCAAATTGCAAAGTTAGTGGGCATGGTGATTAATTTCCTCCCTCCAAACCGAGATGGTAGCTTTTCTTCGAAAACAATTTAAATTAAAACAGTGTTTGTTGAGTGCCGTTCATATCATTAGGATCCATTATATTCTGACTCTTTTAACTGCCAAATATGCATCATACTATCTATATTAAACAAAATCTTCTCTCTACACACGTAGGCACCCAATTGTGTAGTGTCTATCTCTGACACAGATATACCAGCACGCAAGTCCTAGAGCTTTCTGTCATGTAGAAGGATTTGATTTTAGTTAAGAGTTAAAAAATTTCATCAACAAGAGAAAGGTTTTAGATGCAAATGAAAAATTCTAACCTTTAAAAAAAATAAGTATCTGGACTTGTTCAAAATTAAATGCACTGAGTTTGAAATTTTTGTTTATATATATATATATATAAAGAAAGAATTTGTCAAGTTCAAGAACTACTTCTACTCTTCACTTTTAAATTTATATAGTTTACAAATTTTAAAAATAAAAAATTTAAAAAATATAAAATAATTTTAAAATTTATTTGAATCCAAAAAGACGATGAAAGCCTAAACTTCTACATTTTAGCTCTATAAAGACCTACAGATTGAATATAACTTAATAGGCAACTACTTAATTCCAAGCGTTCCTTAAATGTTTAAAAACCTCTCAATTCTTTTTAAAATGATCGGTGTTGCCCCCCCCCCCCCCCCCCCCCCCCCCCATCAATTTTTACCAAAAAGTACATCATTTCTTTAAATGAGCGTATTTTTTTTATTCCATAATTAATTAGACGTCTGAACTCAATTGGATCCAGCAAGGATCCACTTCCAGTGTGAATTGGGTCCCACAATGATAAAAAGGTGGAGCCCTCCACTGAATATATGAAAATAATAAGTAGGAAGAAATTATTTTTTCTAGAAAAAATAAAACAAATAGCAAAAAAAAAAAAAAAAAATTATAAATAGAAGACGAGCTCGTGTGGTGTCAAGGGTCTCTGTCATGCCAAACTGCCGCTCACAGAACGCTGAACGCACATTGTTAGTTTGAATGCGTCACCACTCACCACGATTTGAAGAGCTCCGAGCGCTGTCAACGACAATAAATAAAGATCGAGAAAGAAGAAAGACCAGTTTCTTTCTTTTCTTGTTTTCCCAATAAGAGTCAACCAAGGGTCCAACGCTAGCTGCCGTCAAAAGTAGGCAGTAAACTAAGAGGCCAGTTTCTTTCTTTCTTGTTTTTTCCCAATAAGAGTCAACCTAAGGGTCCAATGCTAGCCGTCGTCAGGAAAAAACAAAAAAAACAAAAAAAGTAGGCAGTAAGTAAGTAGGCCTGCCTAGAAGCGGGGCAAGCTGGACGACCGGTGGCACGATTCCGTCGAATACGAAGTGAGCCAGGCCTTTACTGTAGTAACCTTGCCAGACTACTACCCCTACCGGGCCACCGATTGTGCCACTGCCAGCATGACGGGGCGTGAATGGACTCCACGAGTTGGCATAGCATGCGATGGCTTGCCTATGGCTGCATATTTTTATCATTTTGTTCCCTAAAAAACATCCGCTTGCAGAAATATTCTTGTCCATTATCTTAAGAAAAATAAATAAAATAAAACTTTTTTATCCTTTTCAACACCAAACAAAAAAAAAAAAAACTAATTTTTAAGGATATTCCTATATGCTACTTAAAAATATTTATTTATCATTCACAATATCTAAAAGGATTAGTTTATCAGATTAATTGAAATATTTAGAGACTTTTCAACCTCTTATAAATACCTCCTAACCTCTCCTTCTTGCCCCATACTAAATCCTAAACTTTTTTAAGCTCTTCTAATAGAGATGAAAGCAGAACGGGGTGGAGGTAAGGGAAGGGCCTCAATTTCAATCCCCATCTTAATTAAAAGAAGCAATCTTCATTCCTACCTTATCCTTATAAATAAATAGAGATTTTTTTTTCGTTTCTATCTTTGCCCTATGAAAAATGATAACTCCCCGTCCCAATCCCCTCTCCTTCCATCACCACCCCATCTTACTCCTTCCCTAATAATATATATGAATTTTTAATAAAAATTTTAACGATAATTTTGTAAATTTAAAAATATATGATTATGTTATAGTACTTAAATATGGGGGCAATGCAATAGAAATAAGGTGGGAAGGTGGCATACTTATTCCGTTCCAACCCCATTCTCACTAGTGAAGATAAAAAAAATCCTTATCTCTATATTCATCCCATAAAAAGCAAAGAATCCCCACCTCATTCATTACTCTATGGGTTGAAATTACCATCCTTATCTCTTAAGTTCTCTTAAGCTCTCTACTAAGCTTTCTACAAGCTCTCTTAAACTCTCTTTTAATCTCTCCATAAGGCCTCTCTGATCTCTGCAATAGTTGATATTAGTAGCTCTCACTCTTGCGCATTCCATTATAACTTTGAACTCGACTCGAAAGAAATTGAATGTGTTAGGACTGATCTTGATACATCATAGTCACACATCAGAACCATACCCTTAACCCTAATAGTGCTGCATTAAGCTTCAAATCTATGGCCAAATTAAGAACCTTTGATACCTAGAAGTATTTTTATTATCGAGGAAATAATGGGCAAGGGATTCTAAACTGTAGGTCATATTTATAAGAAAGACTACTACTGCAACATTTCAGAAAAAACTAGTCACTTGGCTTGATATTGGAAGAAGAAAAATGAGTAATATAGTGGCAAGGTGACATGACCATGACGACAAGTCACCTGCCCACCCATGAATAATATTTATTTTTTATAAAATATATTTTTTAAAAAAAGCTAGACCATGTTGATGCGTCATGTTGGCAAGCTAGCACATGGGCTAGCACAATTGGAAGGCTCTGACATAACCAATTGGCATGGTGAACTAGCATACAAGCTAATACAATGAGTTGGCACGATGAGCTAGCACATGGGTTGATATGGTGGAATGACGCGTGGGCTAGCATGGTTGGCTAGCTCATACGAAATTTCAGACATGGCACATAGGTTGGCACGGCAGGCGAGCCAAGTATGACATGGCCTAACCCGCTAGGCCATAGGCTTGTCGACCTTAGCGAGCTACCCCTTCGGTGTTGCGGGTCATGCTGGCATAGCTCATAATAATAACCATGCCAAGCCAACATAACACGACAACCTACGAGCTACTAACATAAACTCTTTGGCATCACTAGGCATGATGCATGCTCTTCTATAATTCTTTTCTTGCCTTTTATATCGGAATCCATCCAAAGTCTTAATGCTTGAATTTAGTAGAGTTGCAACGTATCTATAATCATTATAGTGGAAGAGGTAAAAGATATCCCCACAATCTTATTAGATTCTCTCCCTCTTAAATTTCTAGAATCGGAAAGAAGATGAAACTTGCATGCAATTTGATACATGCGGATCATTCATTTATAGTCTATCTCTTTTTCTACTTTTCTATATTGATGTGGCAATTTAAGTAGTTAAAAGAAGTAAGAGAGAGATAGAATATAATCGAATGGCCCGCATTGATCAGACTACATGTAAGTTTCATTTTTAATAAAATCATGTCTATATGACACAAGCAATACCTATCATATTGGATAGTAATCTAAGTTTTTTCTCATATGCATCGCACATATCTAATATTAATTTCGGTATGAATTCTTTACCGTACAAATTTAGTATCATATAGTATTGAGCAAATTTGAATATTATCATGTATTCTATTTTAAATATTGATGACTGTGATATGTTTGAGAAATTGAGATGTAGTTATTTGATTTCAAAAATAACGATCCATCTTTGAAATAAAATAAATAGCGATCGTTCGATCATGTGCATTATTTTTTGGTACAAAGCTTGCACCCTAAGGGATTAGGTTTTATATAGCTACAATGTAAGGGGGGAAAGCTATGGGGCGATAGACAAAATCATTATGGGCTTGTTTGGTTCACGGTAAAAGAGATCGCAGAATTTTATTTCCTATGAATTAGAATGTTTGGTTCATCTTTTTAGGATCCGTCCATGGTATACTCTATTCCCACATGATTTGAATTCCTGCATCTTATGGGAAATAAAATCCCATCGGTACCATGCGATTTACTTTCCCACTGCAGCGTGTTTCCTCTTTCTTTCCAATATACTCTTCTTTCCTGTCGTATACCTTTTTTTCTCAAATCAGTGGGCGAGAGAATGAGAGAAAAAATGCTTCACTTCAGATTTACGGGTGTCAACTTGATCTAAAACTTTTTGTCTTGATTTAGAATTTTGGTACCTTGATTT
This sequence comes from Metroxylon sagu, assembly GCA_017589505.3. NCBI lineage: Eukaryota > Viridiplantae > Streptophyta > Magnoliopsida > Arecales > Arecaceae > Metroxylon > Metroxylon sagu. The sequence goes on from JACVBY030000637.1 coordinate 104,626, forward strand.
CTTGACTATTTTTTATAACCCATATAGAAGTTAAAAAAAATAGATATAAAAAAAAAAGTTTTAAGAACTTAAGGATATAATTGGTATTCTGCAGTACTTTTTTGAGAAAGAAATTGTTCAACCAAACATGACAGCTTCATTTTTTTAAAAAAAATATCTATTTTTTATTATCAACTAAACATGATAATTTAAATATTTTATGTCTAAAAATTTAATTTTTAAATATTATATTGTAAGTTACTTCAAACGAGTCCTATTAGGCAACAGAGTGGAGCAATCTTGACATTATGTTCGGTGTTGAGTTTTTTTTTTCTATTGTCCTATCATGATCCTGATCATTAATGACCGAACTCAAGCGTCATCGCCAATACCATACGTGGGCCAGTTTCCATTCCCAACGGTGACATCACCACTCGTTCCATTTGCCAAGACCATCAGCATATAGGTTAAGGTCAGTCTTAAATCTTGGTGCGTCGAATTAAACTCCAGAGCCATACCGCCTTTGACTTTCATCTTTTGGCCCGATGTAATCCGTCAAATTGATGAGACCTTCATAATCACAATGATGCTTAGATTCCCGTCAACTCTATTAATTATTTCTCATCCAGCTTCTTTCCCCATGTTCCCTTGCTTCCGTATTATTTTTTTTTTAAAAAAAAACTTGAACCACCCTCCACCTTCAAGATAATATATTATTATACATCTTAAATTCTTAGATATTTAAAACAGAATTGACAATTAAACAAAAATAATAAATAAATAAAGGAATGAGGAGGGCATGAAGAGGAAGTGGAAAGCCGCTTTTATCTCCATTACCGCTGCCTTCTTCGTGCTTGAGAAGCTCCCTTTGTTGTTGTTTTCTTCTTGCGTTTGATTTGAATGTGTGTGTGTGTGTATATATATATATATATATATATATATATATATATATATATATATATATATATATATATATATACACAAAGCGCAGCAGAAGCTGTTTTAGAGGGTGGCGAGGGAGGGAGGGAGGGAGGGAGCGAACGAGAGGAGAGAGCGAGCGATTGCTTAAAGAAATCGCGAACATCGGAGTAGCCAAGGTGGATGTTGGTCGCGCTCCCTTCGAGGGAAGGGTATCGGGAATCGGTGGTTTAGGGATCCGTTCTCCTCTACTAATACCCTTTTTTCTAGTCTCCCCAGAGCGACGGTTTCGGAATGCGCCTCCTTTTTCAGAGATTTTGTCGCTTACTGGTAGGTACGAAGCCGAGAGCCGAGAGCGGTTCCTGTTATCGAGGATTTGTTGCAATCTGGCTGAGTGGGACAGTGCGAGAGCTGTTTACGGGGGGGGGGGGCGGGGTGGTCTTCGTGGCTATCGGACTGCTAACAAGAGCCGCCGCGTTGAATAAATCAGCCGAAGGAGTATAGTTTTTTTTTTTTTTTATGCTTCTCAGGAAAGGAGAGATGTCGGGGACTCCAAGGGGCGAAAACAGGGGAGAAATCTCTCTTCACCGAAACAAGGAGCCATCCATCTCAGGAACTGGAGAAGCCAAAGTGGGCGTCCTCGAAGTCTCAGGTGGAGCCCAACCGAGGAGGAGGAGGAGGACTCTAGCCAACGGAAAGGAAGTTCCGGTGGCGCTGCCTGAGGTCGCTCGACTGAAGGTCTCCGGCGATTCACTTGCCGAGCGAATCCCGCGGATGCTCTCCCATTTTTTACATAGAATCGGAAAGGGAGTGGCTTTCTGGGGGACAAGAGACACGGCGTTGGCGAGAAAGGAGAAGGCCAGCCAGGGGATGAGGCATCCTGGCCGGATTTGGGCGCTTGCTATGCTCGCGTCCGTGACTCTGAACCTGACCCTCGTGGCCCTTCTCCTGTGTCCGTATAAAGGCGGCGAAGGGCAGGGGAGTTGCGCTGCCGCAGGGGCCGGGATGGCGGCTGAGAAGCCGACGGTGGCGGCGCCGCCGATGGAGCAGGATGACGAAGACATGGCCGCGGGGCAGGAGATCGCCGTCAGCTCGTCCAGCGTCACACGCCCCGTCTCCAGGGACGACATCATCAACCTCGACCAGTGAGCGCTCTCACCGCCCCCTCGCCTTTTTCTTTCGTTTCCTTTTCCATCTGTTTGGTCGGATCATGTTACCAGAGGCAAGGAGACGGCGACGCGATCTTTCTCTCTTTTTTTTTCTTTTTTTTTTTTTTTTTTTTTTTTTAAGGAAAACGGTGACCATCGTTGGCTGGTGCTGGTGTGAGGCTGGGGAATAAGACCGTAGGATCGAAATTTGGCAAAGGCTATTGGTGGGATCCACCGCTTTAGCGCCTCTTCCGGTTCAGTATCAGTGAAGCTCCTTCAGGCGGTCGATATTGATTTTTTATTTTCATTTAATGGAATTAATCGAACAATTCGTCAAACATTCGTGCATGTTTCTCAGCCAACTGATTCTCTTAGTAATTATTTTTCTGCGGCATTAATAAGAATATTTAACGGTTCGCACCAAAAAATAAAAATTAAAAAAAAAAATAAAAAATAAAAAATAAAAAATTCTTTCAGACTTCAAATTAGTGATGCTTGATGCTATTGTTGTTTCTTTGTTTTTGGTGAATCCTTTTTTGTTAGCGTGTATTTTAGCTATCTAATTTCTTTTCGAATTTTCGATGTATCCTCCAAATTTTGTTAATCTTTGCCCTTTGCTGGACTGGATTCGAACTCTGATGCAGTGGAGACCCGACCATGTTCGAGTCATTTTGGAAATTGGTGGGGAACCGGGGCGACATCGTCATTCCGGCGTGGCAAACCATGAGCTACTTCTCGGATGTGACCAACGTTTGCTGGTTTCTGGAGCCTGACTTTGCCCGGGAGGTCCGGCGTCTCCACAACCTCGTAGGCAATGCTGTGACCCAGGACCGGTACATTATTGTCGGCACTGGCTCGACCCAGCTCTTCCAAGCCGCGCTTTACGCTCTGTCTCACTCCAACAACAACACCTCTGAGCCCATCGACGTTGTTTCTGCTGTCCCTTACTTCTCGGTTAGCTCATTACAATACATTACATTACATTACATGCACTCTTCTTCTTCTTCTTCTTCTTCTTCTTAAGGAATAAACTGCAAGTGCTAATGTGCTTTTCAAACGGGATCTATTCTGTTAAAATACTTGCTTTTGCTCCTTTGTGTTATATTCTCTTTAGTCAGCGGGGCAGCGTCGCTGTCTTAATATTCCTTGCTGATAAATAAGAGAAGCGCATGACATAGAAATAACGATGGTGGTCCTGATTTTTATCAGGCAGTTTTCTTTCCGGGCCCTGCCTGCTTGTCCCTGATTCTTCTTCCAATATGTACCTCTCTGTGCATGTGATGCTTAGTGCCGAAGAGTAGACAACCGTTGGTTGGAACTTCGTTTTTAATTGAAGTTAACTGATGTTTCTCATGTCTTCTCTTCTACCTAAGTCTGTAACACTGGTTTGCATCATATGTATTTTATGGAGTTTCCTATGCGCTATGTCAGTCAGTCAGTCATTCATGTTCCTGAAGTTCAAACAAACCCTTGTGGGTACTGAGCATGTTGCTGGGTAATATAACCGACCAGATTCATGCTTCCTAGTTCCATGGGATCCATGTGATGTGATTTTTATATTAATTCGCATGAATCATCTAATTAATTCATTTCTGCAAGAGCGCAACCATGATTCACGCATTACTTTGGTTGCAGTAAAACTGGGCTTAACTTCTACTATAACCTGATCGAGTTGGTTAGCCAGACATAAATCAAATGCCAGATTGGCTTTCAATGATCCAATGTGTCCACGAACTGCAAAGGCTTACAGCCGACAGGAGGATTTTTTTTTTTCCATTCTTTCAACTCGGTGTGGGAGTTTGTTTGTCATGGAAGTTTCTGATTCTTTTGATGCCTTCCCAACTATATTCATAGTTTGCTCGGGACATAGATGTTCTGTTATATGTCTTTCATCTGTTGTTGTATTTTTGAAATCAAGAACTCCCTAATCTATGGCTATCAATGTGTTGCGAAAGGATTGATGCACCTATAGCTTTGCTTGGCACATGCAGTTTTTACTACATTTTCTGACTCCTACCTACCATGTGACTTTATTCCTGAAAGGCACCGACACCACAGTGGTTCACACAATTGCAGCAAGCACTGTTATCCAGTCAAGTTGATCTACAATGTTCCTGATGATTGATTGATTGATTGATTGATTGATTTACTTGATAAGTGGTGTAAGCCTAGGAGTTTCTCTGCTGTTTTGTTTTGTTCTGAATGGTAGCTCTGAATATGATCCCCGTGAAGTAAACTTATGACTTGCTTCTCTCTTGCAGTCCTACCCAGCAGTGACAGACTACCTTCGATCAGGGCTTTTCAGGTGGGCTGGGGATGCATCCACGTACAAGGATGACAAATACATTGAGCTGGTCTGTTCCCCCAACAACCCTGATGGCTCCATAAGGGCATCGGTACTCAACTCCAAGGCTGGAAGGACGATCCATGACCTGGCCTACTACTGGCCTCAGTACACTCCCATCAGAGGTCCAGCAGATCATGATATTATGCTCTTCACCGTCTCAAAAAGCACTGGCCATGCAGGGACTCGACTTGGGTAGCTATCAATCTTCCCCCGTTTATTTTTACCATCAGATCGTTGTGATGGTTAAATCTCATCTCGCTACTCTACCGTTAATTTTAATGAGTTTGAAATTTGCAAGTTAAGATGGGTCTCTGATGAGCAGGTGGGCTATGGTGAAGGACAAAGCTGTTGCTAAGAAGATGGTCAAGTTCATAGAGCTGAACACCATTGGAGTGTCCAAGGACTCGCAACTCCGAGCAGCAAAGATACTTAAAGTGGTCTCAGATGGTTATGAGCTCCCTAACACACAGAACAAAAACAAGCTCTTTGATTATGGCCGGCGTCTCATGACCATGCGGTGGAAAAAGTTGCGAGAAGCTGTCAAAATTTCAGGCATATTTAGCCTGCCTGAGTTTCCCTCTAGCACCTGCAAGTTCACCGGAGAGATGGCTGGAACTAATCCTGGTATGCAACTTTCATTATTATTATTATTATTGTTGTTGTTGTTGTTGTGGTATAACTCTTTTCTAATAATAAATCAAAACTAATGCTAAATTGGTTAGCCCTTCATGTGTGTGTATATATATATATATATATATATATATATATATCTCATAAGCCACTTTTGCTTCCTTCCTTCCTTCCATATGGAGTTAGAAACATGCATATTTATCATATAAATTATATAGCTAGCATGCATGCATGCATCAGGCATGAAAGAAAACGAAGCGTAGAACTAATCATTTATGAAAACAATAGATAAAGATATACCTATAATAGTAGTCAACGATAAAATATGTATTCCTCGAAGCTTCATAAAATCT